>NQII01005018.1:0-91871 GCA_002778355.1 Clitarchus hookeri | reverse complement strand
AACCACTAAAAATTGGCGCACTTCACGAAATATCTTTATTTATGTACAGAGATTTCTTACGCAAGTATTTCGTGAAAACACTAACTTTTCAAAATGTAAAGCATTTGTGTGCAGCGTGCGTATGTACAAACACACACAATCACTTAAGCGAACGTTAACGTTTCTTGAATGCAATTCGTAGCCAGACCCTGCAGAAGAATTAAGGTCATTCGCTCTGGAAAATGATATTCCATTGAAAGGGATAACAATACAATTTCATTAGTGCCGCAAATTAGAAACACATTAATTTTTTGCATATAGTTCAATCACAATGATGTTAAACAATAATTTAATGAATTTCGAACAAACAATTTTCAAAAGTTTAATTAATAACATTGTCAGTTAACATACAATATGAAGACTAAGTATCCGGGAAATAAGTTTGTATACTTACAATTGTTTTACACAACAAAACATTTTAATACTCTCTAAGTGCAGCACGAAAAATGAATATAAATGAGAAATAAAACAAAATTGTAAATATAATTTAACATGGTTTCTCAAAGATAATGCAGACGTTTTTATATGATCAACCATATTGACAACACAGTTACAACCTGTTCTGTTAAACAGAACTGGTAATATCACAAATACTATTTTTATTAGGCCAAAAAATCTTGGCTTTTTTATCACTATCAAAAATCCTGCCGGAAGCAAAAAATTGCTTAAAGAGTAGGATATGTCCTCCTCTTGCCGGACGTCTGGTAACCCTAGTTCAAACAGCCGCGGAGGGCAAATCATTCTGTTGAATGCCTTTTCCTACTTTGATGCGCAACTTTTCGAACCCTTCACACTCCTTAATAAAAATAAAACCTCAAACACCATGCACTTGTAGGTATTTCTGTATATTATGTGAATAGCAATTCTAGCACATAGTTTTAACCCGTTAGTTTCTCCCCGGACAACTTAGTTTTCGTCCAATAATGCACAATATTTTTTTCAAAAGCACGAGCATTCAACATACATTTGCACCACAGATTTTTAACTGAAAATGAATAGGAAAGAACTTAAAATAAAATTTGGAAGCCGCAAGCCCCCCTCCCACACCATTGTGTGGTGCTGTATCCGTAGTCGGCGTAGTTATCAAGTAAAAGACTTACATCAGTGCGCTAACGGCACAATCAAAGTGCCATGGCACTCGTGACGTAGACCCACCTGTAGTTTCAAAACCTCTTCAGGCGACGAGTAGTCAGCGCGGTAGGTTGCCATGTGCGAGGCAGCGCCACATAGCCTAGAGCATAGCACGCCAAGCCGGCACGATCACGTGTTCCTCGAAATACCGTCCCTCGTCGCCCGCCGTCGGCGCGCCAACTGGCCGGCTGAGGCGCGTCGCTGCCTTGATAACAGCCGCCCAACAACGCACAAGCCTGCCTCAACCTGCCTGCGTCATTCCCGCCACTTCCTTCCCAATGCTGCCGCCTGCCTGGGCCGCACAGCTTCCGCAAAGGCCCGGGGCGGACTGAAGTAGAGTGGAGAGACTTGGGCGGCTCTTAACACAGAGATCTTGAGAGCCGATGAGGGTGAAGTGAAGTGAGTGGAGCAGCGCCGGAATGCAAAGACGGGGAACGGGAGGTCCCCGAGAAAACCCGCCGACCAGTGGAATCGTCCGGCACGATTCCCACTATCGAAAATCCGGGTGCGACCCCGCCGGAAATCGAAGCCGGTTTGCCTAGGGGGGAGGCCAGTAGTCTGACCACTACGCCACCGCGCACCCGGGGTAAGGGGGCCTCCGTTGGATACAGTGGTGGATTCAGACTTCACTTTTTTTAATGGCAAGTGGATAGGGGAACTTGCCATTAGGTCTAAGGGTAGGGATACCTCAGGAAGAGATACTAATCTAAACCTTAATAGTGGACTAAGCCAATTTCACATGTTTGACTCGTCCCTTTTTTTCCTTTATTATGTAACTTATCTTTTCTCTCGTGGCTCGTAACTTCACTCCTACAGGTTATTAAACTTTCATATTTTCATGCAGGTCTTTCCACAAATATTGAACTCTGGAAAAGGACGCCGATGCACTTTCATAGGCGCCGCTAATTATTTATATGGTGGAGGAACCGTACATTAATATTTTCTAATAATGTTGGAAAAAATAGTTTAATTAAATCATTGGTATTTCAAGAAAATAATGATAAAAGAGTTTAATTAATACTAAAATAATGTTCCCATCATCGATTAACATAAAGTATTGTTACCATTTTCTCTCAAAGTCAGTGGGCTATATCAAGTTCGTTAAGGAATGGAAGACTTAATTAAATAAAAGAGTTCATTAAAATTTCCCAATTTTATTTACAATAACTACAAACAAACTTCTCTAGACTCAACATCTCACAATAAATTGATATCACTTGCTGTTTACAATTAATGACTTCACTCAATACAATTTACAATTAACTCAAAGAAATAAAAGTAATTAAATAATTAAAAATCAGTCCCAATAGACAGTGTATCGAAACCTATTCTATTATTTTACAAATTATATATTCATGTTTGACAGTTCCAATATTCACAAAAAAAAAAAAAGTTCGTATCACATGTTATTCAGTCCCACCTCAGTTCAGTTCAGTCCATATCCCATCAATCCGCAATGTTCCAGAGTTCTCAGAGCGCCCTCATGCACAGTAGCCTTCATTCGTCGGGTTTCACGCCCTCTAGTCCATTCACACCACAAATACCTCGTCCGCCATTGTCTCGCAGTCTTCCGTCGTCGTCCGTCCTCTTCACAGATGTCCCTCGTCGACCTCGCCCGGTTACTGCACTCAGCCATAAGGCTTCGACTATTTATAGAGTCGTAGGTCAAAGCCCAAAATTTTTTCTAAATACCACGTTGCGCCGAGGGTCCTAATTTTCAGAATATTCTTGCGCATCCTCTACACTTGTCAGTTTCTCCAGCAGAGGGAAGGAGGGGGGCTGTGACGCCAGCTAGGTCACTGCTGTCAGTCAATCACCCGGCTGCCCAGGGGGATGGCGACGAGGCAACGAGCGGGTCTGCCTGTGAGGAGGGGAGGGTCAAGGTGGGTCCCCCTCTCTCAGAACCGGACCGAACATAACGGGAGCTCGCGGCCGGTGCGAGCTGCAGAGCGTAATACCGCCCCCTCCTTAAGTCTGTTCTTCCCGAACAGAATCTCTAACATCTGGGACTTCGTACAGCGCCAGTCGGTCGATGTGGACAACCTTAGACTTCGCCCGAGAGCCCTGTCGACAAATCCGGTAGACCACATAATTTATATGTTTACGGATTCTGTACGGGCCTTCCCAACATTTCTGTGGCTTTGGGCAATACCCCTTCCACCTCTGAGGGATGTACAACCACACCAGCTGTCCTCCTTTAAAAGTATATTCAGGCATTCTCCGGTCATATAGTGTTTGCATTGTGTCAATATTAATTTTAAGGTGCCTCCGGGCAAACTCATGAATGTTGGCTAACTTCTGATGTAGTTTAATGGCATATTCTGGGGTGGCTGCTTCTTCCGCTGGACGTCCTAACAGCAGGTCACCAGGGAGTCGGAGCTCTCTCCCAACCAGCATCCTTGAAGGTGTTAGTTACCCTTGTAGACTCGTGGACGGCCGAAATAAATGCCAGGAGAAATAAGGGTACCTTGGAGTCCCAATATTTCTGGTTGTCTTCTAGGAAGATCGCCAGATACTGTTCCAGGGTACGATTTAGCCTCTCGACCATACCATCCGACGGAGGGTGTAATGCTGTGGAACTATTTTCTTTATTCCTAAAATCCTTGTTACCTCTTGGAAAAGCGTTGCTTCAAAATTTCGTCCTTGATCAGAATGGAGCTCAAGTGGTTCTCCAAACCTGGAGAAAACATGCTCTACACATGCATAAGATACGGTGCCAGCCTCTTGGTTTAGAACCAGTATGACCTCGGGCCACTTTGTGAAATAATCTTGTGCTACCAGGAGGTACCGATTCCCCCTCTCAGTGACTGGTAGTGGTCCGAGAATGTCACTGCCATCCTCTCAAATGGGACCCCAACATCGTACTTCTGAATGGGACCTCGTACCTTAACCCTCGGACTCTTCCTCGCGGTACATGCATCACACAGCCTGCACCACTTCTTTGGATCCTCCCGGCTATGCAGTCAATAAAACCTCATTTGAACTCTGTCGGGGGTCTTATTTACACCAAAGTGACCACCTGCTGCTATTTTGTGCAGTTCTCTTAGCACTTCTGGGATTCTGTGCTCTGGTAGGACCAATTGTAATTGACTTTGTTACCAATCATCACTTTTCCAGTTCCTGTAAAGCACACAGTTAAAGGATTTAGCAAATACGGGACAGTATCCAGGGTCGGAGCCGGATAGCCACCACCACCATCATGTCTCCCCTCCCCCAAAAAATTTACCTTTTTTTACCTTAAAAACAGTAAAAATTCCTAGAATCTCCCTTAAAATTTCCATTTTACTTTAATATTTATCTTTTTCCCTTAAAACCCCCCATTTCCTTTCAAAAAAAGTAGAAGTCCCCCATGTGCAAAAGGAAGGGCCCCCCCCCCCTAGGCCCTTTTCATCNTCAAAAAGCCCCATCGGAGCCATAACCTTTGACATTCACTCGCCGCCATCTTGTCCGCCGTTTTGTTTCCAGCCGCCATCTTAAAGCACCATATTGCCCACCATCTTGTTTCTGGCAGCCATCTTTAATCGTTATATTAAAATTAATTTTCTCATGCTCTGTCATTCCATCCCTGTTTTCTCGTGATCTTACAATCCACATTAACTGCCTTTGCTCCATCCTGTTATCTTTGATTTTATTTGTCTGATCCACCATATAAGCTGCTGGCAACACCTTTCTTTCATGTTCTGTCATCATCATATCATCACCATCATGTTTCCCAATTACTTATACTCTGTCATTCCATGTCCACCATATTGAATTTCATTTCCTCGTGCTCTGCCATTTCACCTTGAAGTCCAACATCTTGGATTATGTTACTACCACCATCTTACATAACATTGTCACCTTGTTCCCAATTACTTATAATCTAAAATTCCACCTTAGTCACCTTTGCTCCACCCCACCATCATGGGATTTCATTTGTCTAAGCCACCAGGTAAGCTATCGTCAACACTTTTCATTCATTCACTGTTATTCCACCTTAGTCGTCTTCGCCCCACCCCATCATATTGGATGTCATTTTTTCCTAGTAACCTCTCTTTCATTCTCTATCATTCCTTCCAAATTTAGTCACCACAATTTAGTCATCTGCTATTTACTCGGTCCCATCGAACTAGCATCATACATTGTATTCATGCTTTGTCATTCCACCTTGATTAAGTAGCAAACTGATTACTCATTCTATCGCTTGTGCTCCACCCTGATTACTCACCTATGTTCGACTCTACCATCTTGGATTATACCACCACCATTTTGCATTATATCTTTAACAATATAAATCTACAATTCAGTTTGTCATCTCGGTTTAATAAAAAAAAAACTCTGGTGTATTATAAGCTAGTAGTCACATAGGAATTATGTAGGACCTCTCTTCACCATATACTGCACTGAAGCAGGTCCGGTCAGACCCGGCACTACATTAGTTCTCCCTCCAAGTTTCAGAGTCAAATTTATACCACTTTAAAAATGATACTTCCAAGCCCGCTGCATCCATCCCGCTGTGAATGTATTACAATATCAATCAGGTCTCATTTTTTCGTGCACTTCATTTCAAGATAGACCCAATAGCACCATATCATTCATTATGTGCATCCTATGATAATACTTAAACTTTTTCTGTGTATGCCTCACTTTCAAATAATATAAACTGGAGAGCAAAAAAACTGGTATAGGCGTGCATATGCAAATAACAGAGGTATGGAATCAATCAGAGTAACGTGATGCGGTCGGCAGCGCCTATATAAAACAACAACAATCTGGCAAAGTTGCTAGATCGGTTACTGCTGCTACAATGGCAGGTTATCAAGATTTAAGTGAGTTTTAACGTGGTGTTATAATCGGCGCACGAGAGATGGGACATAGCATCTCCGAGGCAGCGATAAAATTTGGATTTTCGCGTACGACCATTTCACGAGTGTACCGTGAATATCGAGAATCCGGTAAAACATCAAATCTTCGACATCGCTGTGTTCGGAAAAAGATCGTGAACGAACGGGACAAACAACGGCTGACGAGAATCATTAAACGTGACAGACGTGCAACCCTTTCTCAAATTGGCGCAGATTTCAATGCCTCCTGCATACCTTCAGACATTAGTCGAGTCCATGCCACGTCATATTAGGCAGGTGTACCAGTTTTTTTGGCTCTACAGTGTATGTTACCCACACGATTTAATTTATTTATTATTATGCACACTTGCAGTATCGAAATGTAATGGCGACACTTAAAACTAAGGCTGTCATATTTCCCATGTTAGAAAAGTATACAGGATACAACACCAACAAGAAATAAAACACTTTTGTTATTAATTGTAAGCATATATATTTACATGCTTCAGGCTACAAACAGAAAAAAACAGAATCCTTACACTCTCCATACCATTCATGTACTGTAATTCCAGCAATATACTCACTTTTCACGTAACGAATATAATATCATTATACACAACTCAAGACAGTCTACTCTAGCGAGCATCAAGTCAGAACCCTTGGCCAAATATTCTTCTTCTTCACTGCAAAGTTTTCCTTTCAAGGCCTGTACAGCCTCTGGAATGATATCAATATTGTACAATGCTGGATTCGTAGTCTTGAATGCTCGGCGACTGATTTCTTCATCCAAAGGTTGACGATTTTCGTAGGTACAATACAACCAAACGTATTTTATGGGAACTTCTTCTGTTAATTAATTGATTCATTATCCTTTGCTTAATGTGGTCCAGGTATGTACATGTGTATTTCGTACCTACAAACTTATTTCCAATAACATAATATTTTAAAGTACCCTTGAATACTGATTGTTGCAGGTAGAATCCGTTCGATGTGGTTTTGCCAACAGATAGTACAGGTCGTCTCTTAGCTGCTGAAACTAGTATCTTGGCTGTTGAAACTATGTCTCTTCAGCTTATCGATACATTTGAACATACGCTTGCACTTGATGCATCGCTGCATAGCATAGGAAGACTCCTTCACACAAGTAGTTCTTTCATGCTTCCTTGCACCATCGCTGTAGGCAAATATCTTGTCACAGTAACAGCAACGAAGCCTTGGAGAAGTCGTCGATGGCAGCACTGCTGTAGGTGTACAATTCGAAGAAGTCGACGGCACTGTTGGTGTCACGCTTGAAGAAGTCGATGGCACTGTCGGTGCCATGCCTGAAGAAGTCAATGGTGGTGCTGTTGCAGGTGTCCCATCTGAAGAACTTGGTGGCTGTTTCCATAATATATTCCAATTGCTTTCACGAGCTGAGGGGAAGTGACTTTCCCGAGCTGAGGCGTAGTGTCTTTCACGACTGCCACTGTCAAACTATGCTTCCTAAATAGAACCCAGTTGCGAAGATGCTTCGCCGATGAGGCAACCAGCTTTTCGTGAAGTGGTTAGGGTTCCATTTGCGACACAATTTATGGGTACCAAGGTCGGTGCTTACTGATGTGTAGTTGAACCCACATAGCATTGCAAGAGGTGTGTGATTGAGCCTGTATGCACACAGTTGAATGTATTTTTTGAAGTATAAATAAATTCATTCTTAGAAAAAAGTATATGAACTTGTGCTGTGTAAATTTTTTCATACACTGTATTCCTTGTGTGTGTTACATGCTCGTGTGTTTATTTCCCAGGTTGGAGGAGGACTTGAGACCGCACAGCTGCTGGTCATGTACCAGTCTTATGGATGGGAGGTGAATACTAAACATACATCTAGATGGCTGTGGCCACACAGCTGTTAATTATTATTCGTCTGGGGCCACGCCCAGGCAACGTCTGGGCTACAGGTTCTATCTTTCAATTTCACCTGCTATATTCCACGGGCAGGGCGACGGACAGTGCCTTTTTCTCGCACACACACTGCCATCACTTAGGAGCTTGTATCTAAGCATTACTGCTCGACTGGTGCTGTAAATGGGGGTACTGATACACTTTTTTCGTCTGGTTGTTACAGAGAGCCAGCCACATTCCGGCCTGTGCGCAGCGAGGTAGTGTGTATAAAGCGTTCCACCCCACATCTTCTTGGGCGTGTGTGCGCTCGGTGTATAGTTCGTTTCACCTTAGATTGATGTGCTTAACGCTAGTTTTTAAAAATGTACATTTATTTGTTTTAATATTATTATGAACATGCAGAACTGTGGCTGCAGTACTGGGTAGACTGTCGGTATTTTTTTTATAAATATCTTTTACACACAAGGTGAACCAACACACACAAAAATGGCTGTGCTGATACCAGTGCTCCTAGCTGCGACCTGCAGAACTTCACACACTCTAGTGACGATTGAGGGAATTAGAGATGGCCACCTTTGGGGGTGTTATGGAGGAGGGTGCGAGAAGCAAGAGAGCAGGTGGGATGAATATGAGAAAACCCCCCGAGGGATAGAACAATAGACAGGAAGGAGACTGGGAGGACCATTGAGAAAACCTCTCAAGAGACAAGAGGTAGGAAGGAATGAGAGAGCATGATAAAAATAAAGGGGACCTGGAGGACTCTTAGAAAACTCCAGGGGTGGGAGATGGGAGATGAGGATAGAAAATAGGAGGAATAGGAAGGAGACTGGGAGGACTCTGAGAAAACCACAGGGGGTGGACTGGTGAGGGGGCGAGAAGCTAGTGAGAGGGGTGGGATGAATATGAGAAAAACTCCACTCCTGTGGGATAGAACGAACTAGAGAAGCAGGAAGGAAACTGGGATAGCTCTGAGAAAACCCAGGGGGGAGACCATAGAGGGAGGCATATAAGAAAATTCCATGGGTGGGAGACAGGAGAGGAGATATGATGTGTGGCGACGAAAGATAGGACGGACGAGAGAGGTAGGAAGGAGATTGGGAAAGTGCGGAGACGAGAGAGAGCAAGAGAATGGGAGAACTATGAGGAANGGGGGGGCGGGAGGCGAGAGGAAGAGCAGAAAGCATATGCGAAAAAAACAGAAGCGATAGAATGTGGGAGACTGGAAGGAATATGAGAAAACCTCCCAAATGGAATGCAAGAGCAAGATGTGCTGGGGTGGAGTGCTGGAGCAGGGAAAAAAGGGAAATCCAAGATGACCACTGCTGGCAAGGAATGACAGACCAGGAGGTTGCATCGTGATATCATCCAAGATGGTGGTTTGCTTGTCTCTTGTCCCTTTCTCCAGTCACGGACACAGAATGTACAATTTCTTACTACTGGCTGCCCGAGTGCAACCGCAATCGTAGTTATCATTGCAACTGCATCCACCACAATTGCATGCACCACGTGCTCCTCCTATATACACTGAAAAGCTAAAAAAAAACTGGTATAGGCGTTCGTATGCAAATAACAGAGGTATGGAACCAACCAGAGTAACGCGATGCGGTCGGCAACTAGATCGGTTACTGCTGCTATAATGGCAGGTTATCAAGATTTAAGTGCGTTTGAACAGGTGTTATAGTCGGCGCACGATAAATGGGACATAGCATCTTCGAGGTAGCGATAACATGTGACACCCCACACGTCGAGAGTTGCTACCGAGTTGCTACTTCTATTGGCCACCTAAATCACCAGACATGAACATTATTGAGCATATCTGGGATGCAGTGCAACGTGCTGTTCAGAAGAGATCTCCACCGCCTCGCAATCCTGTGTATTTGTGGACTGCCCTGCAGGATTCATGGTGTGAATTGCCTCCTGCATACCTTCAGACATATGCATGTCCATGCCATGTCGTCTTGCACTTCTGCGTGCTCGCGGGGGCCCTACACGATATTAGGCAGGTGTACCAGCTTTTTGGCTCATCAGTGTATAATACACAACCAGCAGAAGAAAATTGTATTCAACATACAACAAGACATTTGTCTTCCTGTACGAGTTACTGCATAGATTGAAATATTGGAGGACTGATTAGAGGAATATTTGGAGGATTGGAGAATTGATTGGATGATTGGAGGAATAATTGGAGGATTGGAATTGATTGGATGATTTGCAGATTGATTTGAGGCTTGGGGGATTGATTGAAAGATTTGTCTTTTTTGTTGGTTTTGATTTGCTGGTTTGGTACTATTCCTTGCTTTTATGACCTACCAGTATAGTTGTAATGTATGATTTTATTCTTTGGTTGACTCGTTTGGTCATATAGCTTGTTTGTATGGTCTATCATTATGTTATTAGTGTTGTCTGAAATGTGTAATTTGAATATTTAGAAGTTTGGGCTTGTAGTAGGGGAATTTTTTGATGGAATAACTTTATCTTAGATGTGATATGTCTGTTTGGCTAGCTGTTAACCACGAGGGTGGGAAGTATGACATGCGTGGTAGTTAGTATAAATATTTTAAATGTATGACTTGAATATTAGGTCTGTCTGTCTGGCAATATTATTTGTATGAATGGCTGATCATCGGTAGGGGTAATTTTAAAAATATGGGTACTGTATGGCCTCTCTGCATGTTTGCCAAAAATAGCTCGTTTGGTGATATTTTTGGGATTGCCTGTTTATACGTGTTTAATTGGCTCGATGTTATGACTGGATTGTATCTTTTGTATGGGTAGAATGGTTTGGTATGACAATTTTGCTAGTATGGTTTCTGGGTGTATGTCTCCATGCTTGGTTGTCTCTTGAAATTGTTGATATGTGTGGTACTTTCTGGTTTTATTGTCTGTTTGAATGGCTTGTATGTATGGCTGGTACATCTTGATGGTTTGTCCTATCGGTTTGACTTAGCTGTATAGTTAGTTTGCTTATATGATAGGGATAGCTGATATGTTGGTGTGGTATGACCTGATCATATGTTCGACTGGTTTAGCAATATGACCATAGTGTAGCTTCGGGGGTGTGGGCACAGTGGTTTAATAGCATGATTAGTTTGTATGAGCAGAATGGTATGATGCAAAGTTTCGATATGACAATTGGGACAATGCTTGTCTGGTATGGTTGGCTAGAATGATTGAACAGTAGGACAGTATGATATGCATTTTTTGGTATCTTGGGATTGAGTCTGTATGGGTGTCATAGGTGGTTTTATTGGTGGCATGTGTGTTATGATTGGAATACCTGGTTGGTTGAACAGATGTTATGACTTGTTAATAGGTATAACTTGCGCAGTTGTGTTACCAGTATGTCCTGTAGTGTGTATGTACTGTTTTTTCCGCAGCAATCTGTAGCACGTGCAAAAGCCATATTTATCTTGTCAGGAGTGTTGCTGTTGGTGGATGGTGACTCTGTTGAATGGTGGCATGCTGTAGTCCGTTGAAGAGGTATCCTTATCTTGTCAGGCATTTTACCAATATGTTGTGATATGTGCACTATTTCACATTCTACAATCATTCATGTATGTACTAGCACACTGGATTTGTCATCTATGTTGGGTCTCCGACCTGGGGTTGTGAAAGTGAAAAGGTATTCGTATCACACTAGCATTGTAATAACTAGTGATCGCATCGTACTTGCTTGTATTCACTAGTTATTGCGCTGTCCCTCCCCCTCTTTTTTTTCTCTTAATCTACTTCTACTGTACTCTTCCCTTTTGCTGTAGCCTGTCTGTGCATTCCTTTGTCCGCTTTTAGTTTTTTTTTTTTTTATGTGGGTCAATTTTCCTTTTCCGGCGTTGTAAGCCACTAGTACACTGTGCTTGCGGCGCTGCTGGTGTTTTTTAAATTTTCCTTATACACAAACATGTACACGACTTGTTTGCGTATAAGGAAATTAATTACGGTGGTGTTTTTGCTAGCGTAGTGTGCTGCCCTGGTCCCATGGATATACCATGCGGATGGAAAAGTGCAAGGGCAACGCTGCGGAGGCGGTTAGGGCACCCACACTGCTGCTGTGTAAGTGGCTAATTAATCTACTGCTAGTTGTTACAAAACGAAAATGTTTCCCGCATGTGCACAAGTTATGTTCGAGTCTATGCCAGTGAGGTAGTGTGTATACAGTATTCCACCCCACACCAGCTTGGGCGTGCGTGCGCTCGGTGTATAGTTCGTTTCGCCTTAGGTTGACGTCCTTAATACTAGTTTTTAGAAAAATGTGGGTTTGTTTTATTATAATTAATAATGTGCAGGAGTGTGACCGCGGTACTGGGTAGACTGTCGGTATTTTTTTTAATAAATATATTTTACACACATGGTGAACCAACACACACAAAAATGGCAGCGACGATACCAGCACTCCTACCCGCGACCTGTAGCACTTCACACACTCTCTGGTGACGAGTGAGGGAATAGAGAGCATGAGAAATATAAAGGAGCTCGGGAGGACTCTGAGAAAACACCAGGGGTGTGAGATAGGGGAGGGGGATAGGATGTGGGCAGTAGGAAGGAGACCAGGAGAACTCTTGAGAAAACCCTAGGGGTGGTGGATGGGAGAGGGGACGAGAAGCAAGCGAGAGGGGTGAGAAGAATAAGAGAAAATATCCACTCCCGAGGGATAGAACGAATAAGAGAGGCAGGAAGGAGACCAGGAGGAGACTGAGAAAACCCCAGGGGTGGTACACGGGAGGGGGATAGGATGTGGGGGACGACAGAAGTAGGAAAGAGACAGAGAACGTGAAGACGAGAGATAGCAAGAGAATGGAAGAACTCTAAGGAAACCCTGGAGGTGGGTTGCGAGAGGGAGAACAGGAAGCATATGCGAAAAAAANAAGAGAATGGAAGAACTCTAAGGAAACCCTGGAGGTGGGTTGCGAGAGGGAGAACAGGAAGCATATGCGAAAAAAAACTCCGAGGTATAGAATGTGGGAGACGAGATAGACTAGAAGGAATATGAGAAAAGCCCCTAAACAGAATGNAAAAAAACTCCGAGGTATAGAATGTGGGAGACGAGATAGACTAGAAGGAATATGAGAAAAGCCCCTAAACAGAATGCAAGAGCATGATGTGCTGAGGTGAAGTGGAGTGATGGAGCAGGAGAGAAAAAAAGGAAATCCAAGATAACTGCTGCTGGCGAGGAATGACAGAGCAGGAGGTGGACTCGTAATATCATCCAAGATGGTGGTCGGCTTGTCCCTTGTCCCCAGTCCCTGATGCAGGACGTACCATTTCTAATTACTGCAGCCAACAACTGGTTCATATCATTCGACCCATGACGAATGACTGCGGGATGCGGTGTACCATGCTGCGCCACAAGAGTCATGCACAAGCTGTGTGTATTGTCGCATTTACACATTTGCCCATCAGAGGCGATGAGTCAGTAGAGAGGCATGACATTACCGCTCTTAGCGCTTCTGCTGCTCGAACTGTTCCTCGCCAACCTCATGTTGCTATTTATAATTTTCATCACAATTCATCATGTTTATATCTTGCCGAGAATTCGAAAATCAGTATTTTAGCTTGCGAACGTAGTTCATTTTTATTACGATATTATATAGAATGTCTGAAAAATCTTTCCCTGGTTACAAATTTTATTTATAGCTGCTATATGCAAGATATAAATGTGAAACTGGTGCCAAAATGTTGGAAAACTTGCAACATTATTTTTTTCAACAGGACAAAACATCAGTAAGTCTCCACGTGAGCACCCTTGGTGCACATCTAGTCGATATTCAATTTCTGTCCATACATTAGCCAACATTACAAGAGAGATCGATGCAAAGACTGTGGATATCCGTTGTTGCAGAGTTGTAAGGTCTGATACAGGAGTTCTGTAGACATTGTCTCCTTGACATAACCCCGTAGAAAAAATCTAATGGGGTTAGGTCAGGAGAGCATGGAGCTGAGCTGTCCGGCCATCACGACCAATCCATCGTCCAGGAAAAGTCGTATCAAGATAGGCACAAACCTCCAAACCCCAGTGAGGCGGTGCACCATTTTGCTGAAATATGGCATCTGGTCGATGCTCAAGCAACTGAGGAACAGCAAACAATTGCAACATGTCCAAATACACTAGAGATGTGATGGTGCCCTCAGCATTCTCACCTCACCAGGGAGCTCTGAACCCCAAATACACATGTTATGCCTGTNTAGAGATGTGATGGTGCCCTCAGCATTCTCACCTCACCAGGGAGCTCTGAACCCCAAATACACATGTTATGCCTGTACACTACACCACTGACAAAAAAAAAAAAGTCACCTAGTCAGAAAAAGCAACACATTTGAGATAGCCATTATCGCCCTCAGCACATAAAATTTCNCAAAAAAAAAAGTCACCTAGTCAGAAAAAGCAACACATTTGAGATAGCCATTATCGCCCTCAGCACATAAAATTTCGACTGCAAAGTCATACCGAATGAAAAGACATACCAATAACGTATGGCGTTATTGGGCAACAAAACCTGAACAATTTGCACTTTGTATGCACGAAACAATAACATTTTTTGTAAAATATTATNGCGTTATTGGGCAACAAAACCTGAACAATTTGCACTTTGTATGCACGAAACAATAACATTTTTTGTAAAATATTATGAAGAGAACTTTTTGGCATCTGAAATTCACATGAGTGGCTACGCACTGATTTCTTGGGGCTTCGCACACAAGATTGTCTAACTGCTTCCACTCTTTCAGCTGAGGTTGATGGTGGCCAGTTCTTGGTANGCGTTATTGGGCAACAAAACCTGAACAATTTGCACTTTGTATGCACGAAACAATAACATTTTTTGTAAAATATTATAAAGAGAACTTTTTGGCATCTGAAATTCACATGAGTGGCTACGCACTGATTTTNTGGCATCTGAAATTCACATGAGTGGCTACGCACTGATTTCTTGGGGCTTCGCACACAAGATTGTCTAACTGCTTCCACTCTTTCAGCTGAGGTTGATGGTGGCCAGTTCTTGGTAAGTCAGCAACAGATCCTGTGGTCTTGAACTTGTCATACTAGTTCTCAATGCTCTTGACATCGGGCGGCATTTTTCCATACGTTGTCTGAAAGTTCCTCTGCACTATTATTGGTGACCGGGTCTTGTGATACCAGAGGACACACTGAACTTTTCCCTCATTTATGAACATGTCCGATTTCCTGGACATTGCAACTGCTACACTACTGCCACGTTACTGAAACGTGCAACGAAACACGTGGTTAGTTTTACAACATTTTGGCACAAGTTTCACATATCTATCTTACATATAATTTGTAAATCAGGGAAAGACTTTTCGGACATTATGTGTGTGTGTCTATCTATATGTGGGTGTCTATCTATATTTATATATAACGTAGTTGTATTTTTATTACGATATACGGGTTGCCCCATATATCTTGACCACCCACAATAACTCCGTACCGAGGTTCCAAATGAAAAAGTGTTTCATACAAAAGTTCTATGACTGGAAGGCGGAAATAATACTGCTGGGGAGTCAAATCAGTTTTTTAAATGGCACCATGTATATATTGGTCNATATCTATCTTACATATAATTTGTAAATCAGGGAAAGACTTTTCGGACATTATGTGTGTGTGTCTATCTATATGTGCGTGTCTATCTATATTTATATATAACGTAGTTGTATTTTTATTACGATATACGGGTTGCCCCATATATCTTGACCACCCACAATAACTCCGTACCGAGGTTCCAAATGAAAAAGTGTTTCATACAAAAGTTGTATGACTGGAAGGCGGAAATAATACTGCTGGGGAGTCAAATCAGTTTTTTAAATGGCACCATGTATATATTGGTCAAAAGTTCAATAAAGCTCGTCAAGGCCTATTTAAACATGTAGCACAATGTATATTTTCATAACATGAACATTAAATACGACACAGAAACTGGAATCTCCACTGCCCGTTTGTAGCACTATCCATATGGGTACTGCTAGGGGTAGAACATTCATATTAGATGTTCAAAGTGGTGACCATTGGCAGCGATACACAAGTTCAGTCGCTGGATGAATGACAACACTAATTCCTCCAGTGTTGCCTACTGAAGAGCATTACAAGCAAGCAGAATACGTTCCTGAATGTTCTCTGGAGTTGTTGGAATATCTCACTAGATAGCGCCTTTGAGGTAACCCCAAATAAAAAAGTTAAATGAGTTAAGGTGAGGAGACCGAGCAGGCCACTGAACTCGTCCTTCACGACCAATCCACCTACAAGAATATTTTCGGTCCGCAGCACGACATGCATACATGTCATTATGTACTGGGCATCAATCGTGCTGGTACCAAATTATAATTCTGTTCCTTAGAGGTATCTCCTCCAGAATATCAGGAAGAATTGTTTGTATGAAGGTGGCATACTCCCTGCTGTTTCGGTTACAATTCACGAAATAAGGCTCTATAAACTTATTGCCAACCATCCCACACCCGACGGTAACTCTCCATTGATGCTGATGGTCCACCTGTCGAAGCCATCGTGTGTTTTCGCGGCCCAATAATGCATGTTCCTCGTATTCACTTGGCCTGAGTTGGAGAACGATGCTTCATCGGTAAAAAGAACATCCGAAAAAAAAGTTCGTGTTGGCGATAATTTGATGCTGTGTCCATTGACAGAACTCCACACGATTCTGGAAATCAATCCCGTGCAATTCTGGAACGTATGACGCTTAAAAATGCAGTGTGCACTCGTTTTCGGAATGGCAATGTCGGCTTCAAGTTGGCATGTCCTGACGTGTGAATTAACTGCTACAGCAGCGAGAACAGCAACCTCGGCAGCTTCATCAATGCGAGCTCTACAACGATTGCGTTGCTGTGGGTTCCGATTGCCCGTTTCACAAAGCTTCACAATAAGACGGGAAAACATTCGTCTGGACGGCGGGGTCTTGTAAGGGTATCGCTCTCTGTAGAGTTGCTCAGCCTGACTAGCATCACGCCGACCTTCAACAGAATGAACGAGTGAGCAAACCAAGATATTGATAATAGTAATAACAAAACTGCGTGTGTGTGTTTCAGTACAACTCACTTGAATGCACAATACTGTACTGTAAAATAATACGAACACATTCATCTCCTAACTTACATTCTCCATAGATGAGCAGCATTTCTACCTTCTCGTTGTTGGAGTGCATTTACGTTACAACAATTCTCACCTTGCAGTATACTGTATTCGACTGCACACGGATGACTGAGTAGTCGTCACGTAATGTGTGTTCCTATGTTTCCTCTAAGTGCAACCTCTGTGGAATAAGGTACGCACCTCTGGGTACCTGCACTGTTTATATCAAATGCAGAGCGTTAACATCATAGTGTATTGTACCATGCAGCGCAATCGTGCCGCAAGGCATCACATAACGGGTCTTCATGGACTCTTTTGAGTCCCAATGCCTGTGGTGGTTTTTAACGATCTGTTTATTAGGCTGGTACATTGTGATACATTTTTGAATAAGTCTTGACGAGATTCATTGAACTTTTAACGAATAGATACATGGTGCCATTTAAAAAAAACTGATATTATTACTCGTATTATTAGTATTATTTCCCCTTCCAGTTATACAACCTTTGTGTGAAACACTTTTTCATTTGGAGCCTAGGTGCGGATTTATTGTGGGTGGTCAAGATAAATAAGACATTTTGTATATACTTTTTTTAAATTTCTCTTTTACATTTACTTTTATGACTACGGTGTGAATATTAAAGTGTTTGTTGTGTAAATAACGATGAGCATACAAGTTTATTTGGCTGATATTCAACTATGTTAAATAATAATGGCAACACTATTTTGTGTTATTTATTAAGCACTTGGATGTCTTCTGTTTTAATACTAATGACTTGAATACCTATGATATTATTCCTTTTTTGTTTAATCATTAGAACTAAGCTACACGTAAAAAAAATAATTATATGTGGTTCTCCAGTAAAATTATTTGCGGCGGTAATGATGTTGCACTGTCATTATTCTTAACGAAAAGTAATTTTTTTATCCAGCGTGTCTGCTAGCCCTAGTTACAAAGTTCCTACTTCGAACACGGAGTATGTATGTAATGTGTCGTTCACACGGTTCTCACGCTACCTGAAAATCATTGAAAAGTTCTTGAAGTGTATTAAATAACCAATGGCCCTTAACAAATATTGAAAAAATTGTCAGATGCTTGAAAGTGCTTGATATTTAGGGTTTATTTACATAGTATTTATTCATGGAAAATTACAACGGCGTGCGGCCAGTTGTATGTACCGGAAAATTTGCAGCACTAAAACTAGTTTTTAATATTAGAGTTTTGTGCCATTTTTAGATAATAAAGGATTGTTCCATGTACAATTGTGTTGAATGTGTATTGAATTTAATTCCTCTGGATTCTCAAGTACATCCTATTTTTAAAAAAAACTGGGAGGGAAAAGTGTTTTTAGTGAAGTGTGCGTCTTTCTCACAATATGTATGCATTATGGTTACTAAAAATGCTCGACGGTAAATCAAAATAAACGTGTTCAATTTGTTGTAAAATTTTTGGCATATGTGGCATGAGAGAAGCAGCTGCTTAGAAATCTCGTATGAAGGGTAAGTTCTCATTGTTAAAAACTGCAGACCCAGAACTTGGTGAATCAGCCGACGGACCTCTTCTGAAAGTACAAAAAATCTCGTTGTAAATAATGTTCCTTCTCGAAGTTGTCCTTAGTTAAAGCTACGACAGCCTGTCTCACAAAATAAGTTTCGGCTGCATGTATTAAAAAATTCACTTTCTTGATTTTTTTTTTTTTTATAGATAAATTATACTTCTACTTAAAAGTTACTACTTTGGAAATAGCGTTCATTCGTACGTTATTTATGACAGTTATCATTTCACTGGCTCGATGTTTTTCAGGAACTTTACATTATTAATTAACTAACAGTGCTCTACATCACAGGGGGCTCACATCCATGTGCTTGGTTAGTGTCCCAGTAGCCCGCTCGTTCACCAGACGTGACTTTTAAAATAAAACTTGCTACTTGATTCTGTCAAAGAGCATTGCAATATATTCCATGTACCTTGGAGCTGTGTTTCGCTCACGGAAATACTTTCCCGGGACATCATTCACTACCGCAAAAACCGCGATAACCGGATGGTTATCAACAACACCGGATGTTCATCCATACCGTCGGTTGCACTGTTTGGCAGAGTTCTTAGACAGAAACTTCATTCAATCTACTTAGAATTTTCTTCTACATAAAACAATTTCCGATTTTTTTTATCGTACTAAGACTCTCCATTATTATTCCAAAAATGAATCCCGTCTATACAATGGCATATCATTGTAATTAGTGTACTTGTTCTCACTATGAAACAAAACTAAGTTAGAAAAATGTTTTAGTACGGACTTATGGCCTGTTGCATAAACGAGTGCACTTTTATGACAGCTTTGAATATAGTCCTGTGTACACCCGTTTACATAATAAGTTAGTATTATCAAATACTTATATATTAATATCAATAATTTGTGTAATAATATGTAAGTATTGATAATTGTATTAATATGAATGATCTGGATTATAATATTACTTTGCGTTATATATTAATAATTTTAGAATACAATACAACCAATTTTAATTATAATTATATTAAAATCTTATTATAAAATAGTTGTGTTTTTTAAAAAGAGTTTATTATTCTTACAAGTCGCTAGGGGCGTATCCGAGTTTGTAAAGGATGGAGGTCTTAATAATAATAAAATAAAATTTAATTTTTTAATCTACTTATAAAACCATAAAAAAACACAATTTCTATATAGAAGATTAAACTACCTATCTCTACTAATATCACTTCTTATTGCCTGTGAGCGCAACATTTAATTAATGTCTCAATTCTAATTAAAGTCCTTATCACTATATTTTTATTGGTTATAGTTACTCAATTCACAATTATTACTTACACATATTCAATCTGACTACTGCCATCATTCCAAGCGTCCGCCACTCACGCATCCAGTTCTATGCCCGTCAGTCTTACTCACCACTGTCCCGGTGCTTGCAGACTTCACTCTCGCTGGTTACGGTCGTCGCCGTCGCTCGTCGTTTCGTACTTCGCACACCTGGCGCACAATGCCGAACAAGGATCTAGACTGTCAACTCTGAGGCCCGCCTGGCGCTTATAGGACCACTGGCCCGGTCCAGACGGTTACCCGCACCCCGAGTCGCGTTGAGGGAGGGCGAGGGCGAGGACGATGACCAGGATATTCTTGCAACGATAATCCAAGACACACTATCTCAGAAGACAGAAGCGGCAGGAGTCTCGATATGGTTATCGCGGAACGCGCGGCAGCCTCTCATTTGTAAATCACCGCGCACTTATCGGATTACGGGTGATGTCCTTGACCCACCTCGCCTCGTACGCTACTCGAGTGGGAGGGCAGGGGAAACATTGCAGAACAGCGGCATGTAACATTATTATAAATTAAGGTAAATATATAAACATGAGAGTTTAATATACTTACCTGAAACAAGAAGCCAAATAAAAATCATACGGGAAAAACATTTTCCTTTTAAAATTCCAATTTTGCCAAAAACTTTTGCTATGAAAACAGCTGTTCAGAGGACTACATTTAGAACTGACAAAAAAGTGCCCTCGTTCGTGGAATAGATATAACAGTTATTAGTCTACCTGCGGATCCTATGACTTAGCTGTGGAGATGTAACACGCGTGATTTCACGTACTTAAGTCTACGTAGACAGTAACACGACAGATTCCAACACGGAACACATCGGAATAACTCATTTTATGGAAAACAATTCGCCAATTCTTTAACAAGAGGTCACGATAGCATGTGCACGCAAAATACTGTAACATGCGTTACATAATATTAAAGTAAAAATACACTTAAATCGCAGTATTTGAAATATGTGAATTTCAAACTTCCCAGAAGTGAACCTCGAACGTAACTTATTCGTTGAATCGACCAACCGCAACAAAATTACAATCATGTGTTTTCAAGTTATACTTCTTTTGGCGCGTGGAGGGTAAACGTTTAGTGTACAACGGAAGTTGCGCGCGCACAGTGCAACTAAATTCGAACAGTGAACGTGTAGGGGTATGACCCAACGCGCATTCGCGTATCGTCTAGCTATAAACAAACGCAAGGTACACAACATAGCACGTGGTTATATTTAAAACCGACAGAAAATCTGTTCATGTAATAAGCCAATTGAAAAAAAAAAACATTTCTATCAGTAATTAATTGTGAATATATATATATGTAATGCACAATGTAAGTAAAATTAGTTAATAAGATATATATCTTACTAACTTACTAACTAATTTTACTTACATTGTGCCGTAAAAAATTTGTTAGTGACCAAAATTGCATAATAAAATTTTGAAAGTGTTTTCAAGTATTTGAGGTGAAATTTTTGTAAGTATTATTTTATTAAGTTACACTTCTTTTGGCGCGTTGAGGGGAATTTTATTATGTTCTTTAATCAAACCTTTATTAATTGTATTTAATGTCTTTCCTCGGTCATTTTATCGTTTTTTCTACTTACATGAATTATTTGCATACGTAATAAAATTTTATTTTAGTCACGCCAAACATAACGCACATCTAACGCACGTACATAAGTACACGCACCGATTTTTTTTTATCAAGGGGGAGTGCGTTTCTTAGAAAATACTAAGTACTTAGCAATAATTTACTACAATGGAGAGATATAGAAGAAAGGGGAACAGAACGCAGAGCCGTAGTGAGATGGCTAATAGTGATAAATTCCAGCTTTTCTGCAACGATTTACGTCCAACCAAAAAAAAAAATTGTTTCAATTGCAAATACTGGCATAAGCAATACTAACACCTCAATTTCGATATTTATACAGTGTTTTATATTTCACACATTGTACCGACAAGCCAAACACATATTATGAAAACAAAAATGTTAATATCTAGCCTTCACCCAATTAACATTTCAAAATTGTGTACATATTTTAGCAATCGCTCGTCTAATAATAGTGCTTATCACTTTGATTTTCAAAATAATGTTATTTTTCTTGAAAAGTGTTGTATATGCTTTTCGCACAAATTAATGATAGTGAATATCGCGTACATATGCAGTGTGTACTAGGCGCGCGCGCCCTGTTCAAACCACATACTAATAAAATAAATTACATGTTGCCCAATTTGAATACTAAAACACCCAGAAATGTTAAAAAGCAGGTGGAGTAACAACAGTGGGTCGGTCATGCTGTTTTACATAATTGTCACCATTTCCTAGCCACGGAAAGAAAGGTAGAAGAAAGAGCAGTCCGCTGTCCCGCTCAGAACGTGGAAGCATCGCACTCGACAAGTGTGAAGAGGTACCGTCAGTAAGTACTCAACAGCGCGACTGTTATCGGTGCAAAGCGTACTGTAATTAGGCAGACTGCCCATCCCTGGTGCTCTGAGCTACGGAAACACGCTGCTTAGCCACCACTTAAAAGGGTACAAATCAGTAGGAAGGAGATGCATTCTTTATTCAGTCCGACACAATTACCACGCTAACTCTGTACCCAATATTTCCTGTTCTAAAAAAATTTACTTAAAAACTTCGGTAATTTTTATATGATTTAACTGTCATGAAAAGTNAAAATTTTTACTTAAAAACTTCGGTAATTTTTATATGATTTAACTGTCATGAAAAGTTTTGTCACGAAAAAAAAAGCGAAGCCCTGATTTTGCCAAGCTTTCTATTGACTTTGGTTGCAATTGTTACAAATGTCCAGACATTACCAAGCTGGTGAAAGGTAAAGTTAATAAAAGAAGGTAAATTTAATTTTTGACGTGACAACGTCTTAAATTAGGTTGCGGCTGGGAGTCACTTATGAAAAAGTGTAACGCTCGGTAACGTTACGATGAGTCACCGAGGAGGGGTAATCAAGGGAGGGAAATGAGGGGAGGAAACAGGAGGGGAGCCGAGCCGGCCAAGGAGAANATTTACTTAAAAACTTCGGTAATTTTTATATGATTTAACTGTCATGAAAAGTTTTGTCACAAAAAAAAAAAGCGAAGCCCTGATTTTGCCAAGCTTTCTATTGACTTTGGTTGCAATTGTTACAAATGTCCAGACATTACCAAACTAGTGAAAGGTAAAGTTAATAAAAGAAGGTAAATTTAATTTTTTTAATTTATTAACTGTGTGTGTATATACAAGATGTTATTTGAATTAGACGTCGAAATACAAACCACGGCGTCTATGGACAACAAAAAAATTCTAGTAACAAAATGTATGGAAAGGTTTGTCTAGTATTTTTTAATTTAAGTTAAAATTAGGCAAAACAATGCAGGGATTACGCAGCTAAACATACCTGTGTAAACAAGTTGCATACCACGAAGGCGAACGGAACTGGCGGGCCATGCGGAGAGCGCCTGCACATAGAGCTCCATAAACTCGAGGTACGTGGGCGCCGTTAGTGGTTGCTTGTTAGTGCCCGTGTTTCAAGCTACATGGAAATTGGGAGATTAGCAATTGAGTAGTAAAGGCGGCCAAAAGTGATTGTATTTTATTTTCCGCATGGCGAGCCAATTCCGTTCACCTTCGTGGTATGCAAATTGTGGTGCAAGCAAGTATGTATAGCTGCGGAATCCCTGCGTTGTTTTGCCTAACTTCTGCTTAAATTAAAAAATACTAAATGACTTTACCAAAAATTTTGTTACAAGATTTTTTTGTTTATGTTCGTCCATAGATACTGTGGTTTGAATTTCGATATGTTATTTTTAATGGCATGTTTGAAATGCGTCAGACACTTATTTTCAAAATGGCGGACATATAGCCATTTTAGCTTAGAATGCTATATCGTCGAAACCATGAAATACATTCCAACTTAACTTTGCATCCCGGCTATATATATTATTACTACCAGCTGTATCTACACGAATCATATTTTGTCCGCCATTTTGTAAGATGGCGCCACAAGAATAAATTAGTTTTTTTTTTGTCATAACCCGAAAAAACAATTGACCTATTCCTACCAAATTTTGCAAACAAGTAGTACTGCGGCAGGGGCCCTCGGTGGTGTAGTGGTTAGACTAATCGCATCGCACCTAGGCGAACCGGGTTCGATTCCCAGCGACGTCGTTCCTGGATTGTCTCATGTGGGAATCGTGCCGGACGATGCCGGTGGTCGACGGGCATTCTTGGGGATCTCCCGTTTTTTCCGCCCTTTCATTCCGGCGTTGCTCCATACTCACCTCGCTTCACCGTCATCGGCTCTCAAGACCTTGACGTTAAGAGCCCCGCCTAAATCTCTCCACTTCACTCCACTCCACAGGGTATAAAAGTGAGTTCCAGTTTGTAAATACACTGAAAGAGAAAAAAAGGGGGCTACGGTACAAACAATATAAAGAGAAAAAAATTCCTTTCTCCATGTAACACTTTCTTTCCATCTAGCAACTTTGATTAAACGCATCAATGCAATAATGTATTAAGGTTGCTTGATTAAAACAAAATTTAATTGTTACATCCTGTCAGAAAATGAATCACTGACAATAACCAAGCGCTATTTTGCTTGTTTAGAAGCCTTGCTGTACTTAATGTAATTCGCAGCATTTTTGTATTTCCTAACGCGAGGCGATATAGAAACAGTAAACATATTTACGTACGTTACGCCCTTAAATATTCATAGATCCTCAATGGTTATAATTACTATCGCGTCATACTCATGTGGCAAGGTGTTTGAACCAGCGATGTTTCGGGACATACAATATCTACAGTAAGAGTCAGATTTTGCGTAGCTTTGATCCTCTGTGTGGATGTATTTGCGAATTAAAACCAAACACAGCAAAATATAATTGACTTTGCAAGAATGATGTTTATTTTTCTCATATCCGGGGAGTGTGACTGAGTAACATGGAAAAACCTGCAGTCGCAGATTCATCGCCCAGAAATGAGCTGAAAATAGATTGCCACCTGTAGAGTTACATATGAAAGTTGACTTATTGCAGATTTGTATATATTTTAGTTATAACACTCAGTACCTGAATGAATTTTAACTGAATCAACCACAGCTAGAACTTTCACTTTCATGAAATGGTTTCGCGGAAATAATTAGGGTTGCCATACAATTTTTTTTGTTACCTTTACAAAAGCACGTCTGTTTCGTCGACGACACAGACTTATTTGTATTTACCCCACCACCCCACCGTTTTTGCGAAATTAACACACACTTATTTTTCAAATAAATTATTGAAAGCCTGTAGGTAGGCAACATTCTCTTCTCCGGGCCGTACAGTGTCGTAAAACCGGCGCCCATGTAATTCAAGCTTAAGAGGAGCATAGAGTTTAAATTCGTTTTGCCAACCTGAAGGTATTTTGCTAATATTTAATATTTTTCTTTGCCTCATAATTCATTTGCTATGTTACGATATTAATTCACCACATACACTCATGTTTAACAAATACGCATTATTGCTTGTGTACTTTCAATAAAAAGCGCATTTAAGTTAATTTCTCTAAAACGCTGGGATTGTTGCCGGTAAATGCTATTCATGGTAAAGAGGGCATTTTTGAAATCAACCTCTGAAAAAAATCATTGCCCGTTAGCTGCATATAAGCTACAGTACACACTGGCATACAGGCTACTAGTTAAGTTGGCAGCGAATTAAGTAAAATAGTACTTCTAAGTCTTGCCGTTGTATTACAAATGCAATGTTTCAATTCATGGCAAATATAATTTATGTTTTACTTTCTTCATACACATTATAGTATTCGCACATTATTAACAAATTTACGTTCCTAACATTTTCACATTCGCACTTCACTGGTGCATGAATAAAGTCATCAGGCCTATGGTAACGTAAATTTTACATATGGCGAAATATACTAAATGAGGAGGAAGATAGATCTTAAGCAGGGCTTTCAAAAGTGCTCAATTCATCGTGAACAGCTTATAGCCAACTTACCCACAAATGTTCGCTGGACTACAAATCAGGTAACCGGAAAGACCACGGAGAAGTTGAAAGATGACAAAACACTGCTGAGAAACCAGAACTGTGTGCGGACAAGCATTACTTGCTGGAAACTGGCACCTGGACTCTCAGCCAGGAAAGGGGGTGCAGGATGTCCTCAACATACCACTGTGCATTCAGTGACCCTCGTATCACTGCCAATGGTGAGAGATTATCACGTGAGATGATGGGCGTTCCTGGGAAATGGAGGAGATACCCCCTGCCCCCAAAGAATTTTTAAGAAGCTATTGCAGCCCCGCTTTATCCCCCCCCCCCCTAACCCGACCAAAAAAAATATGGCATCTTGATTTCATTTCAAAAACCAGTTATGGAAGTACTACCAAAGATGGATGATTTAACCTATAATTTAATCTACAATAATTTCAATGAACCAAAATTTATTAATACTGTATAATAGGCAAGCTATTTTGTTTTGGAAAAAAAATCCCCATGAAATCACACACTGTGGTTACACCGCAAAAAGGTAATATGAATAGTAACTCAAATTGTTTATTGAAGGTGCAGTGTGGTTGGGTTGTTCCATAAGATGATTCATGAGTCATAAAGTTCGAAAGCGTTTCGCCAGGCTATTCTATGCCCTTTTGTTTAGACAGAGCGAGAAGGACCCCAACAAAGAAAGAAGTTATATGTATGCACAGTTGGGAGAAAAAAATGCATACATCAACCTTGATAAAATGCAAGAAATGTCGCNCCAGAAATGTTGCCACACATACGAATTGTTGTAGGAAAGGCTTTCATTATCACGAACTAGTAAGTGTGCATTTAAATTTTTATTGAAAAATTTTTAACAACTTAGTATTAACAGCAATTTTTTTATTCTTGGGAATATGAGATTATAGATTATTAGCAGCCTACAATCTAAATATGTTTATTACTTATAATATTTCTTAATGTGCTTTAATGCCAAACCTATTTTTATACATATGTATGTCCCCTTCTCCATAAAGATAAACTGTCGCGCTCTTCGATGAATAAGATAGCTCCCCGGACCATCACGACAGTATTAGGGGAGGCAGGGATTGTGATTATCTCTAGCGGTCCTCCGAACTCAGGCATGAAAAGCGTCATTCATCTTTATAGACAATACATCGAAAGTTCATAGCAAATTTCTGCTGACGGCGACGGCCTAACACAATACAGAACGAAAACTACTATAATGATGTGTTAATGGTAGAACACATCATCATGATCGTAGAGAGCATAGACTTGGCTCTGCTAAGCAACTAGAAAAGCTTCAGGTGGAGATACAATACTCAGATAGTAGAAAACGAAGCAGCTGACTCTGTTATTCACGCCTAGAAAAAACTGACGGGGGTGGGGGGGCTGCTTTTTTGTTGACTATACATTCAATTCCGACATATAAATCAAAATACTCACCACCACATTACCACACTAGTAGCCAGTGATACAGTATGAGATCAATCTACTATCGTAATTACTCTGACAGTTTTAGGGCCCCAGATGTGCGTTTAGATGTGTGCGCTTTTACTTAACGAGTAGGCCTACATTTTCTGGAAAGTTTTCTTGGTAACCTTATTACTTCATACATATTTCATTACACAAAAGAAATTACCTGAACGTAAATCGCGGCTGTGCCACAATCTCTGCAAGAGTGACGTCGACTGGAGTACCCCACACTGGTATCGGTCTTGGAACTATGTTTTGGCGACAGATACCTGCGACATACCCACCATGCCCGACTGTGAAGCCGCACCCAGCGACCAGGAGAGCCACTGCAGGAACTATTGCAAGACATCGTGCGGCTCTCCCAACTATCTCTGGGAGGGTGTTCCGAGGAGGCACGCGACATCATAGCAGTGGGATTCTTAATCGATGCCATCGGCGACACAGAGGTTCGACAGACGGTACGTCTGGCTGCACCCCACAACATGCAGGAGGCCCTGTAACGAGCACTGGAGGTGGTGTCAGCATGACAGGAGCCCGCACCCTGGCGTCCAGTACGGGCAGTAACGCCGAACGAAGACGAAGACAAAATAACGGAGACACTGCAGGAGTTGCAGTTGGCTTTAAGGGACATCGCTTCCAGGGTTTATGCTACAGAGCTTCGCTGCCCCCACCCAAACGGAGGGAGTGTTGGTCATGTGGACAGCTGTGACACCAGAGAGCCTTTTGCCTACAACAGCATCAGCTGGAAAAGAAGCAGCGAGATGAACAAATTACTTCGATGAGCGCATGCAAGCACTTATATAAAGAAATTTGTGAACTTCGCCCATATGCCCAACAACTGAGAAAATGCATCGACGAGCTGATGCTATAAGCTGCACATCTCACAAAGCAGTTGGAAAATGCACATGATGACCTGCGAGTGATGTCCAGAAGCCCTGTGTACACTGTGCCATATAGCAGTGAAAGGAGCCCATGGGATAGAGCGAGTGATATAATGGTCCCTCTCAGTAGTGGCTCTAAGTATAGTAGTACCATGGAGGAAGTGGTTCGGGGGGCAAAGAACCAGTTGCGTGAACTCGAGAAAGGGAGTGAGCCAATCGACAGGAGTTACCGGTGCTTCAGAGTATGTCGGACGAGGATCCAGCNTGCGTGAACTCGAGAAAGGGAGTGAGCCAATCGACAGGAGTTACCGGTGCTTCAGAGTATGTCGGACGAGGATCCAGCCACAACCTGCGACACTCACCTTAAGAGCCAGCACTTTTCAGATTGGGAACTGTAGTCTAAAGGAAGATGCAAGGGGAAATTCTGTAGTTTCATCATCTTTTCGAGCCAGAATTGAAGAGATTAGTCCTTCTGTGAGGCACAAACGACCACATAGTGGTAGGATGAAATCTGCTGTATAACAGGAAAATGTCGGGCGAAGTATTTAAAGTAGGACAACTGGTGTGGCTGTACAACCCACAGAAGATAAGAGGGTACTGCTCGAAGCTACAGAAAAGTTGGGAAGGCCTCTTCAGGATTCTGAATAAGATCAATGATGTGGTCTTTCGGATTTGTCGTCAAGGGTATCGGACAAAGTCGAAGGTAATCCACATTGGCCGACTGGCAATCTACGATGGTGCGGATGTTGCAGTGTCTGTTCGGGACGAACAGACTTGAGGAGGAGGCAGTGTTACGTGTTCGCTGCTTCGCATCCCGGGCGAACGAGTGGAAGTGAAGGACAGCAGTTATATGATAGTGGTGGCAGCAATTCAATGGACTGTTTTGAATTACAGGCTCACGCTAAACCAAGAACCATGTATCTATTACCAAAAAGCGAGCCATCACGATAATCCTTTTGCAGTGCGCGCTGCTGACCTAGGTTGTGTTGAGTTTCTGTATTTATCTGAAGAAAGTTCTAGTGGTTTGCTGCCCTAGTTTCTCTAAACGTGACTCGGGGCNGTGTTGAGTTTCTGTATTTATCTGAAGAAAGTTCTAGTGGTTTGCTGCCCTAGTTTCTCTAAACGTGACTCGGGGCTCATGGAAATTCCCATGTCAAGGCCCCCGGGCCGAGAGTTGATGAATGGATGAGTGGCTGAGTTTCAGCGATAGACGACGAGCAGTGAAAGAAGTGACCAGCGGAAGGGAAATCTGCGACTGCGAGTATCAAGCAGTGAAGGGTGCGGCTGGCAGGCTGGACTATTGGACTGGGTGCTTGAGTGAAAGACACTACAAATGATGGCAACAGACAGTCTGAAAGTGTGTTAATGATGAGTATGAGTTAATTGACTATAACCAAACAGATACATTAATAAGAACGCAAATTAGAGTAAAAAAATACATTAATATTGCGCTCATTGAGAAATAAAAGAGTTGTAGTGGTGATAAATTAATGCTGTAAATAGTAATGGCTATGAGAATAAACTAAAATCAAATTTAGTTAGACTTCCATACCTCACGAACTCAAATAAGCCCCTCGGGCGTCCACGTAACACTATAAACAAACTTTATATTTACTGTTTAAGTTTCCACCTGACTGGAGTTATTTTGCATCTTCGTAGCATAAAAAAGAGAAAGATATTGTTACACTGTTAGGTGCCCCATCATTTTATGGCGAGACAATAAAGATAAGGGCGACCCGCAACGTCCCTGTGCTACTTCGAAATCACCTTCAGAAAAACCTTCATACCCGAAAATTATCGCCGAAACAACATTTTAACAATTGCCTACGTTAAAAAAAATGTAAACGAAACAAACAAAACTTAGTATACAATCGCAAAAAAAAAGTTTCATTTTTGCTGGTATTATGCAGGCTAGAAATTATTTAACAATTTTCCCCCCAAACCTTTTGGCGGTTCAGGCAGTAGACAGATACGCACACAGGATATTATAATTTCTATCGCCCCTCGTGGCAGTTAAACATTCACGCGGAAAAATGGATAGCGATACGCTGACGGACGCTATTCAGTAGCAGCATATTTTGCAAAAGAATAAGTTATGGAGCGCCAGTCATGTGTCGGGCAGCGACGTCGCGTCGTCGGGACACGTGACTCGAAGGTCAGGAAGCTATGCAAATAGCGCCTCTGATCTTTATTCAGGGTCGCTCACACGAGCGCAAACCGCAACGCCCAACAATACGGCAGCAAAATCACAGACGGATTAAGGCCCAAGCGAAATATGAGGGCGCATGGGGCGCCTAACTGTTAAGGCACAACCGTCAGCGGCGCCTTAAATATTTTATCTTGAAATAAATACGAAAAATTACTGTAGTTAACTTTTTTTTACAATTTGAAATAAATAAATCTCACAATTAAATAATATATTTAGACGATTATCCTACAGCTTTTTTCTCTCCAGGGAAGTTCAGATAAAGCTTCGTAACCATTATGTTCAACTTTTGCACACCCCAAAGTGGTTTTGTTTGGATATATACAGTGTATTTGTGCTAAATTCAAAATAATAATAATAATTAAAAGTGAATTGTTTTTTATTATTGCCTGAATTTAAATTTCTCCTAAGGGTTAAAAAATTATTTTAAAAAATTAAAATAAATAAAAATATTTATGCTTTTAAAATTGCTACAACAAAAAAAATTGTAAGGAGTTAAGAGANGTGTTGAGTTTCTGTATTTATCTGAAGAAAGTTCTAGTGGTTTGCTGCCCTAGTTTCTCTAAACGTGACTCGGGGCGCATGGAAATTCCCATGTCAAGGCCCCCGGGCCGAGAGTTGATGAATGGATGAGTGGCTGAGTTTCAGCGATAGACGACGAGCAGTGAAAGAAGTGACCAGCGGAAGGGAAATCTGCGACTGCGAGTATCAAGCAGTGAAGGGTGCGGCTGGCAGGCTGGACTATTGGACTGGGTGCTTGAGTGAAAGACACTACAAATGATGGCAACAGACAGTCTGAAAGTGTGTTAATGATGAGTATGAGTTAATTGACTATAACCAAACAGATACATTAATAAGAACGCAAATTAGAGTAAAAAAAATACATTAATATTACGCTCATTGAGAAATAAAAAGAGTTGTAGTGGTGATAAATTAATGCTGTAAATAGTAATGGCTATGAGAATAAACTAAAATCAAATTTAGTTAGACTTCCATACCTCACGAACTCAAATAAGCCCCTCGGGCGTCCACGTAACACTATAAACAAACTTTATATTTACTGTTTTAAGGTTCCACCTGACTGGAGTTATTTTGCATCTTCGTAGCATAAAAAAGAGAAAGATATTGTTACACTGTTAGGTGCCCCATCATTTTATGGCGAGACAATAAAGATAAGGGCGACCCGCAACGTCCCTGTGCTACTTCGAAATCACCTTCAGAAATACCTTCATACCCGAAAATTATCGCCGAAACAACATTTTAACAATTGCCTACGTTAAAAAAAATGTAAACGAAACAAACAAAACTTAGTATACAATCGCAAAAAAAAAGTTTCATTTTTGCTGGTATTATGCAGGCTAGAAATTATTTAACAATTTTCCCCCCAAACCTTTTGGCGGTTCAGGCAGTAGACAGATACGCACACAGGATATTATAATTTCTATCGCCCCTCGTGGCAGTTAAACATTCACGCGGAAAAATGGATAGCGATACGCTGACGGACGCTATTCAGTAGCAGCATATTTAGCAAAAGAATAAGTTATGGAGCGCCAGTCATGTGTCGGGCAGCGACGTCGCGTCGTCGGGACACGTGACTCGAAGGTCAGGAAGCTATGCAAATAGCGCTTCTGATCTTTATTCAGGGTCGCTCACACGAGCGCAAACCGCAACGCCCAACAATACGGCAGCAAAATCAGAGACGGATTAAGGCTCAAGCGAAATATGAGGGCGCATGGGGCGCCTAACTGTAAAGGCATAACCGTCAGCGGCGCCTTAAATATTTTATCTTGAAATAAATACGAAAAATTACTGTAGTTAACTTTTTTTTTACAATTTGAAATAAATAAATCTTACTATTAAATAATATATTTAGACGATTATCCTACAGCTTTTTTCTCTCCAGGGAAGTTCAGATAAAGCTTCGTAACCATTATGTTCAACTTTTGCACACCCCAAAGTGGTTTCGTTTGGATATATACAGTGTATTTGTACTAAATTCAAAATAATAATAATAATAATTAAAAGTGAATTGTTTTTTATTATTGCCTGAATTTAAATGTCTCCTAAGGGTTAAAAATTAATTTAAAAAAATTAAAATAAATAAAAATATTTATGCTTTTAAAATTGCTACAACAAAAAAAATTGTAAGGAGTTAAGAGATGGAGTCTGAAAGAGGGCGATTTGTGATGAGTAATAGTTGGGAAGGGAGGATCGAAAGAGAAGGGAGGGGGTGGAGGAGTGGGTGCCGGCACGAAAACATAACTTCGCACGTGTAGTCTATTAGCTGTTTCTTCACTTTTTGAATGAAACCTTTGAAAACACATCCCATCTATGACGTGTTTGGTTGTTTCCTAAATATGTCATGTATCACGAGCGTTTTATTTTTCTGTTAACATAAAATACTGTCACGTGTCGCGGCGTTGCCCCGCGCGAGTGAGTGGAAGAGGACAGAGTACTGATATGATAGCAGGCGGCGAGTCACTAAGGAATGTTTGAAAGGTCAGGCGAGCGATAATCCAATATGCGCGTATCTTGCTTCGAAAATCTTTCCGCCACGATAAATATTTTTTGGCTCCCGCACTTCTGACTTTTAGCTGATTGAATTTCCGCATTTATCTGAAGAATGTTCTGGATTAATGACCTAGTTTCTCTCACCGTGACTCGGGGTGCGGCGAATCTTCCAGGCCAAGGCCAGTGACTATAAAAGCGCGTCGGGCGCGGCGACAGAAGTGACCAGCAGGAGGAAAATCTGTGACTGCGAGCATCAGCACAGTGAAGGCCGACTGGCAGGCTTGACTATTGGACTGGATGCGTGAGTGAACAACAAGACAAATGAGGGCAATAAACAGACTGAACATGTGTTAATGATGAGTGAGAGTTAATTGACTATAACCAGACAGACATTGAGAAGAACTTTAATTAAGAGTTAAAATATACATTAGATAGTTAATGCACTCATTAAGATAGGAAAAGAGTAATAGTGGAGATAGATAGATTAATGCTGTTATTTTGTTATTTTGTTTTTATTAACATCTCCATTCCTCACAAACTCGGATACGCCCCTCCAGTGTTTTGAAACAATACTTAATTTTTTGTTAAATTTAACATTTACTTAAATTTTATTTATAATTTATAATATTTCATTTATAACTAATATGAATAAAGACAGAGAGAAAATGTGTGTGTTGGTAATGCCTAGTAAGAAATAGTACTTATACAAAATATTATTACACAGAGCGAGCACGAATGCGGTGCATTATCCCTGCGACATAATTGTCTAAGCTTTGTTTGCATGAGGCGGAGTAATATCTTGAAGGTATAACTTTAGCAGGGCTTTAGAAAAGTTGGAAGTAACTATGAATGGAGTATATAAAAAGTCTTGATCTGTCCCAAAGTAAAGTAATAAAATTAACAGCTCTGTTTGTGACGTTCTTCACAAGCANAATATAAAAAGTCTTGATCTGTCCCAAAGTAAAGTAATAAAATTAACAGCTCTGTTTGTGACGTTCTTCACAAGCAGTCTGTTATTACAATATCTTCAGTTTAGGGGTGTATAACAAGATGAAGGGGTGGGGTGTGCAGGTTGAACCACAGCCTACCCTTCCTCATAGGTGGTCCAGAGTAACCGTGATCACCTAGGCGTGAAGTTAGTGTGGATGGCGAGGAATACCAGCCCCTATACGACTAAAAAATCTATGAGCACCAAGTTGGTTACAACTTGCTCAGCACCTAATCAAAACAGGCAGTCTCATCTTCTACCTTTATGAAAATGGGTTCTATGTAAAAACACAAACTTTGATTACCCCCCCCCCNCCCCCAGACCAAAACTCTTACTTTCACCTCAACTACGTTTTCGTTTCAGTTCTCTTAGTTGTTTTTTTAACTTACCGATTATCACGAAAAAAATTTACTCACCCCTTTAAATAAATTTCTGCATATGCCACTGATTCGCATGTTTCTTCTGGAGCCAAAAATGTTACATGAATAGTACTAGCTGTACAATGTCACTAGTTTCTTGTGCAAAATACATGTGCATAGTTCTGATGTTCGTATGTAATTTCTTCACATGAGACAGAAATTATCAGCCTAACTGAAATATGCACACCAAGTTTGATCTAGCTTGTTAGCATTTCTTGCTATTTAAGATAGAACCCTTGTTAGAAGCAAGCAATAAAAGCGAGACACGCACAGAACTAAGTGCACGAAGTTCTTCTACTTGCCACTGGGTGGCAGCCACGTCGAAGCAGGTGTATTGNAGACACGCACAGAACTAAGTGCACGAAGTTCTTCTACTTGCCACTGGGTGGCAGCCACGTCGAAGCAGGTGTATTGATATATGGTGCCAGTTTGTCTGCTATCATAAGACACACGCAGTTGACTCCCGACGTGACAATGGGTATGGGAAGGAGGACGAGAGCTGTGTTACCTGCTCTATCGATAATCCCTGTGCCTTTCAATGGCCATTCCAAATAGTCAGGCGGCAGATAACACGTCCCAGCAACTCTAATAAGGAAAACAAATTCTTACCGTACCGAAGATACCTGAATAGAAGTGTATTCAGGTTTTGAAGCTGGGAGGGGCTTTGGTTCAATAAAAATTTAATTTACATCACGGTAATATATGTATTTCAATTTGGATTCATTCAGATTTATGTCTAATACAATAGAACTTATGAGATCAGAGCTAATATATTGCATGNAGACACGCACAGAACTAAGTGCACGAAGTTCTTCTACTTGCCACTGGGTGGCAGCCACGTCGAAGCAGGTGTATTGCTATATGGTGCCAGTTTGTCTGCTATCATAAGACACACGCAGTTGACTCCCGACGTGACAATGGGTATGGGAAGGGGGACGAGAGCTGTGTTACCTGCTCTATCGATAATCCCTGTGCCTTTCAATGGCCATTCCAAATAGTCAGGCGGCAGATAACACGCCCCAGCAACTCTAATAAGGGAAACAAATTCTGACCGTACCGAAGATACCTGAATAGAGGTGTATTCAGGTTTTGAAGCTGGGAGGGGCTTTGGTTCAATAAAAATTTAATTTACATCACGGTAATATATTTATTTCAATTTGGATTCATTCAGATTTATGTCTAATACAATAGAACTTATGAGATCAGAGCTAATATATTGCATGNATACCCAAAGTCGAGGTTCTACGGTCTTACAACTTCATCTTAAATTTATACACACAGCTACTATTTACAGCATTAAATTATCTGTATCCACTATTACTCTTTTTTATTTCACAGCAAACGCCATATTTAATGTATATTTCAACCCTAGTTAACGTCCTTATTTATGTCTCTGTCTGGTTATTGTCAATTACTCATACTCATCATCAACACATGTTCAGTCTATTTGTTGCCATCATTTGTAATGTCTTTTACTCACGCATCCAGTCCAATAGTCCAGCCNTCAACACATGTTCAGTCTATTTGTTGCCATCATTTGTAATGTCTTTTACTCACGCATCCAGTCCAATAGTCCAGCCTGATGTACTCTTCACAACTCTGATGTTCGCAGTAGCAGATTTTACTCCCGCTGGTCACTTCTCTCGCCGTGCACTTCTCTTCTCGCTAATCTTCTATAGCTGAAACTAATCCACTCAAAAACTGCCAACTCGGAGGCCCGANGCCGTGCACTTCTCTTCTCGCTAATCTTCTATAGCTGAAACTAATCCACTCAAAAACTGCCAACTCGGAGGCCCGACGTTCTTTTTATAGCTGCTGGCCTTGACCTGGAAGGTTCGCCACACCCCTAGTCTAGTGGAAAGACACCAGGGCAGGAAACCAATAGAAAATTCTCCAGATAAATGCAGAAACTCGATACAATCAGGGTCAGCAGTGCGCGCTGCAAAAGGGATTATCGTGTCGGCTCACGTTTTGCAACAGATACGCGGTTCGCTAGCCTTTCATTCAAAACCTTCCATTGACTTGCCGCCGCCATCACGCGGGATGCGAAGCAGTGTGCGCGTAACAATACAATAAATGTTAATGTAGTTTTTCTCTTTAGATATTACAAAAACATGAGCCTTAGTATACTATCTATTATTTTCATTTTAATGATAATGCAGTATTCTTTCTCTAGGTGGCATTCATGTTTTATATTGCACATAACATGTATTTTCATGAATAATATCATGAAATTTTTGTTTCATCTCAATGATTATGATTATTTTTTCAAATGCATTTGTGGTATGAAATAACTGCAAATAAATGATGCAATCAAAATATATTGCCCAGAAACCGGAAGTCAGTCTTAAAATAAGATGCAGGCTAGCGACTTTATTCACATTGTCTGCCAACATAACAAAATGAACATTTGTTGTTCAGAAAAACCTACTTTGGCAAACAAATGAATAAGATAAGGCTCTCTCGTAATACTGGTGAGTTGCAACTCTTTCCTTGTGTGCTCCTTAGCAGGCATAGAAAAGAGAGAGAGAGACAGAGAGAGAGAGAAAGAGAGAGAGANAACTCTTTCCTTGTGTGCTCCTTAGCAGGCATAGAAAAGAGAGAGAGAGACAGAGAGAGAGAGAAAGAGAGAGAGAGAATGTTGGCAGCTAACATTCCAGCCAAACGCCTGGCTATACCATCTTTGAACCCTACGTACACACNAAGAGAGAGAGAATGTTGGCAGCTAACATTCCAGCCAAACGCCTGGCTATACCATCTTTGAACCCTACGTACACACGCTTTGTAGCCAATAATATCCTCCTTCAAATGCAAATGCATTTAAATTTCAATAAAGATATTACAAACACGTTTATTATTCATGATTTAATAACAAAGAATTTGGGGCACTGTGGTTTTTGTGGGATTCTGTACACTGGCACATCGACTCAACGCTCCACCACATATCTTAATTTTAATGTAAACATATCAACAGATATTATTTAATACTCATGTAACAATTTTTTTATTTTACCCACATACTGTTGCATTTTGGACAAATCTCTTTTTACAATCTCTAAAAGCTTGCTAGCAATCATTACATTTTTTAATAAGTATGCATGACTGGATTCGACTTGCCGAAATTTGATCAACTGCGGATTGTAATACACTCATTTGTAAAAAAAAATTATCACCATGGACAAATTGCGCAAATACAGCCACGGTTGCCATACAATATCGCCATAGCCCGACATAAAACCCATTTGTGTTCAATGCGGTTTGTTTTCGCGGATGTGCTACTTGGGGGGCATACACGTCCCTCAATCATTCATAGCTCCAAGACAACGAATAAGACCTTAGTAGCAGTGTGAGCAGTTTGAGCCACAGAGCAAAGATCAATGAACACGCAACATTCCCTGACGGCACATTCGACAAGCCTTTCTTTGCCCAGCAGAATAAGCTTGAGAGAGACCGCATTGTGGGCCTGCGACAGGTATGTTGGGCATCTTGGTGCATTGCTCACCACTCGAATCGTTCTACCTACACTGGAGTCGGTATTGGACGCAGTGGGAAAAGGAGGGTACTCATACGCATCGAGAAGGCTCAGGTCGACCCCGGTGGACCACCAGCAGGGAGGATCGTTTCATCGTGCGACAGGCTGTAAGCACTCCATGGGCGTCGCTGCACACTGTCCAGAGACATGTTACGGCAGCTGGGGATAAGCCTGTGTCCACCAGAACCATATCCAGGCGGCTAGTACAGCAGGATCTGTCGTCACTGGGTTCCTTACGTCTACGATCAGAGCATCGCCGAGCATGTGTGATTATCTGCCAGGAACAGGCAGCATAGAAGCTTGCAGATTGGCGACAAGTGGTGTTAAGCGACGAATCACAGTTCTGCCTGGATACAGACAACTACCGAATTCGAGTCTGGAGACATCCTGGCCAGCGCTGTGATCAACACTTCATTGTAGTGTGGCACACTGTCCCAACGAGAGATGTCATGGTGTGGGGTGCCATTTCCTACGATTCCCGCACCCCAATGTTGGTGTTTGAAAGAATCCTGAAGGCGCGGCTATATATATCCAGGAAATTCTGCGACCATGTGCACTCCTCTTCCTGGGACAGCTTGAAACCCATTTTTCACCAGGATAATATCAGGCCTCACACAGCACGAATATCTCTGGCCTGCCTTTGTGATGTCAACATGCTTCCTTGGCCAGTAAGGTCCCCAGACCTCTCATCCATCGAGAACGTTTGAGACCAGACTAGGCGGCAACTTCGGCCGGCGGCAACTTTGGCCGGCGGCAACTACTGCAGATTTGGAGAGTCAATTGCGCCAGCTGTGGCAGGATCTTCCTCAGGAGAACATCTGACGTCTGTAAGCCTCCATGCCTGACAGTATTGATGCCTGTTTCCGTGCTACGAGTGGTCCAACACCATAATATGTGCATCCTGCCAGTGTTGGTCTTCTGCAATACATGATTTGTGTGGGACAGTATTTTTATGTTCTCTTTATACATACTATAATTTTGTGTGCCTGTACCCACTTGCATGCCCCTGCGATGGTACCTTCAGGGTATTAAATTTTATTGCAAATGAGTGTAATAACCTTTTTATTAAAATTGCCTTAAAAAAGAGAACTCTAAATTATAACTAATTCTAAATGAATTTTAATTTTAAGTGTATTTATTTGCAGAATTCTAACTATATACCTGCCCCTTCTAGGGCACAATAAACATTGCTGCCGCAGGCACTACATGCTTTGAACATTGAAGTTAGCAACATTTTCTTCAATCATCTGGAAAGCAATAAGTTAATTACGAGAGACTGATTTTCGTATATGTGTGGTTAATAACTGATTAGTGCATTAATAGTAAATCTCACAAATGATAAAAGAAATACAGATGACAGAAACTGTATAATAATGATTAATCTCCCTTCAGTTCCCCCATTTCCCATACACTGGAATGTTTGTTTCAAATTTTGTAGAGGATATTTTATTTCCTGTATTTCTGTTGCGTGCACTTGAGAGCAAGTGCAACGATTGGTATTTAATTGCCNATTTTATTTCCTGTATTTCTGTTGCGTGCACTTGAGAGCAAGTGTACCGATTGGTATTTAATTGCTCCATCCTAATTACTTTCCATATAATAATTTGAGATAAAATATCAAGCAATTTTACAGTTTGCTACGAAATTTGCTTTGTAATACACAATAATGTAACATGCTTTGTTTTAATAAATCAAAAATCATAAATACTAGGCCAAGACAAACAATGAAGACTAGACATGTTCAGAGAAAATTTCCTATAGCTGTACTGTATTGTTACACGCTTGCTGCTTTGTACACGTGGGTGGAAAATAAAGACCGAGAAGTGATATAAAAGCAGGCAGCAGTTCAGTAAAGAAAGTAAGAATGGCTGACGAGCAATAATCCTGCCATGGTTTTGCATTCTCCTGCATGTCACCATGATAAACATTTTGCGGCTCGCACGCTCCTGACCTTCAGCAGATTAAATTGATATGTTTATCTGAAGAATGTTCTGAATTAATGACCAAGTTTCTCTAAGCGTGACTCGGGGTGCAGTGAACTTTCCAGGTCAACGCCAGCAGAGANTTTCTGAATTAATGACCAAGTTTCTCTAAGCGTGACTCGGGGTGCAGTGAACTTTCCAGGTCAACGCCAGCAGAGACTATAGAAGCACGTCATGCCACTGAGCAAGGAGTTTTTACGAGCGTCGGGAGTTTGAGCGATTGTGTGATCTTAAGCGAAAGACGACGAGCGAGAAGAGCAACGAGTGGCACCGAAAGTGACCAGCAGGAGGAAAATCTGCAACTGCATGTATCGATGCAGTAAAGAATGCGACTGGCAGGCTGGACTATTGGACTTGATGTGTGAAAAACATTTTCAATTATGGCGACAGACAGACTGAAAATGTGTTAATGATAGTGTGAGTTAATTGACTATAACCCAACAGAGACATTGAGAAGGACTTTAATTACAGTTGAGATGAATAGATTAATGGTGTAAATAAGAGCTGTGTGAATAAATTAAAATAAAATTTAGTTCTATATTTTTATTAAGACCTCCATCCCTCGCAAACTGGGATACACTGCTCTGACATCTTGTAACACTGATGTCAGAAGTGGGATGGAGGCATTTAATTGTAAATTTAGTTTGACAGTATGCAAGTAATTAGTGATATTTAAATTAATTAATCCATTGTAATAGCTGTAGGCCGCAAAATTAAGACTGTTTTGTACAACAATCGCAGTGAATGTTAATTAGAAAATGTCTGCAGAATTAGAAGCACTGCGAGCATTAATTGAAGTGCTAGGTAGCCAACCGGTTACTGTGAGCGGGAGTGTTAATAGCCTTGATAATAAAATTAGTAGTGTAAAAGGAAGTGTGAATGAAAGTGTGAATGAAANTGGTTAATAACTGATTAGTGCATTAATAGTAAATCTCACAAATGATAAAAGAAATACAGATGACAGAAACTGTATACTAATGATTAATCTCCCTTCAGTTCCCCCATTCCCCATACACTGGAATGTTTGTTTCAAATTTTGTAGAGGATATTTTATTTCCTGTATTTCTGTTGCGTGCACTTGAGAGCAAGTGCAACGATTGGTATTTAATTGCCCCATCCTAATTACTTTCCATATAATAATTTGAGATAAAATATCAAGCAATTTTACAGTTTGCTACGAAATTTGCTTTGTAATACACAATAATGTAACATGCTTTGTTTTAATAAATCAAAAATCATAAATACTAGGCCAAGACAAACAATGAAGACTAGACATGTTCAGAGAAAATTTCCTATAGCTGTACTGTATTGTTACACGCTTGCTGCTTTGTACACGTGGGTGGAAAATAAAGACAGAGAAGTGATATAAAAGCAGGCAGCAGTTCAGTAAAGAAAGTAATGGCTGACGAGCAATAATCCTGCCATGGTTTTGCATTCTCCTGCATGTCACCATGATAAACATTTTGCGGCTCGCACGCTCCTGACCTTCAGCAGATTAAATTTATATGTTTATCTGAAGAATTTTCTGAATTAATGACCAAGTTTCTCTAAGCGTGACTCGGGGTGCAGTGAACTTTCCAGGTCAACGCCAGCAGAGACTATAGAAGCACGTCATGCCACTGAGCAAGGAGTTTTTACGAGCGTCGGGAGTTTGAGCGATTGTGTGATCTTAAGCGAAAGACGACGAGCGAGAAGAGCAACGAGTGGCACCGAAAGTGACCAGCAGGAGGAAAATCTGCAACTGCATGTATCGATGCAGTAAAGAATGCGACTGGCAGGCTGGACTATTGGACTTGATGTGTGAAAAACATTTTCAATTATGGCGACAGACAGACTGAAAATGTGTTAATGATAGTGTGAGTTAATTGACTATAACCCAACAGAGACATTGAGAAGGACTTTAATTACAGTTGAGATGAATAGATTAATGGTGTAAATAAGAGCTGTGTGAATAAATTAAAATAAAATTTAGTTCTATATTTTTATTAAGACCTCCATCCCTCGCAAACTGGGATACACTGCTCTGACATCTTGTAACACTGATGTCAGAAGTGGGATGGAGGCATTTAATTGTAAATTTAGTTTGACAGTATGCAAGTAATTAGTGATATTTAAATTAATTAATCCATTGTAATAGCTGTAGGCCGCAAAATTAAGACTGTTTTGTACAACAATCGCAGTGAATGTTAATTAGAAAATGTCTGCAGAATTAGAAGCACTGCGAGCATTAATTGAAGTGCTAGGTAGCCAACCGGTTACTGTGAGCGGGAGTGTTAATAGCCTTGATAATAAAATTAGTAGTGTAAAAGGAAGTGTGAATGAAAGTGTGAATGAAAGTGTGAATGAAACTGTAAATAAACAAATTAGTTCAGTAATAGTAAAAGCAAATGAAACTGTAAATAGTGTGAACGAGAATGTAAATAGCCAGATAACAAATGTAGGTGATTTAGTAGATAATACAATAGACACTGTAAATGAGAATGTCGACAAGAAAATAGATAACGTGGACAGAAAGATAGAAGGCATTAGCAATTTAGTGAATACAAGAACTGATTGTGTGGACAAGGAAATTGACACAACAAATAAAAAATTGGACAGTGTAACTGAAGTAGTGAACAGAGTTAGTCGAAGGATGGACAGTATTGAGAACAAAATTAATGCAATGAAAAAGGAATGGTCGGAATTTCTGCAGCAGCGGAATTCTACGATCACAACATCGTCAGCCGAGAAAAGTGAGGAAACAGTACAAGTAGCAACCAAAGCAGCAACCTCGGGGGATATTCAGCAGCTCTGCAGCATTGGTGTCGCGCAACCAGGAGTGGAGAAGGGGGTCTCAATTACGCCCGCCCCTTACGATGGCCAGACTTCTTGGTGGAAGTACAAATGCCAGTTTGAAATAGTCACCACCCTGAATGGCTGGTCAGTCGAACACTCTAATTACCTCGTAGCTGTACTGAGGGCCCCACACTGAGCATACTACAATCTCTGCCCAAGCGACATCAACTGGAGTATTCCAAACTGTTGTCGGCCTTGGAACTACGTTTCTGCGACCGATTCCTGCGACATGACCACCATGCCCAACTGCGAAGCCGCACCCAGTGACCAGAAGAACCACTGCAAGAGCTATGGCAAGACATTGTGCGGCTTTCCTATACATATTTCTGGAAGGGTGCCCCAAGGAGGTGCGCGGCATCATCGTAGTCTACTTTTTCATTGATGCCATCGCAGACACAGAGGTACGGCAAGCAATACGTCTGGCTGCACCCCACAACATGCAAGATGGCCTGGCCCAAGCACTGGAGGTGGAGTCAAGAAGACTGGGGCCGCACCTCGAGTCCGGTGATGCTGAACGAAAACGATGACAGCATCACGAATACATTGAAGGAGATGCAGATAGCCATCAGGGACATTGCTTCCAAGGTCCGAGCTACAGAGCTTCGTGGTCCCCTATCCAAACGGCCTGATTTATGGTCGTGTGGACAGCCGGGGCACCTCAGAGCCTACTGCCAGCAACAGAAGTAGCAGCGGGACAATAGGCAGCGAGAAGCAGGGGAGAATACAGCACATTTTGAAAACTTTTATACCGGTCTCGGGAAGGGGCAGGGGCAAAGGTCGGTAGCTGCTGGAGGGAAGGCCCCAATGCTCTTACATATACGGTGTAATGATGCAATATTCTTAATTTTTCGGGACACGGGTGTAAAATTCTTTCGTGTGTATGAAGCTTTGGCTTCGTAATATTTTTATAGGGTTTAAAGTTTAAAGCCGCGGTTACTCGTTTCCCGTGATAGTTTGTTTATCCGGCAGACGTTTGCTTTTGTAGGTTATCGGGTGAACATCTGCTGTTTATGTTTATCAGGAGTAAAGTTGTCGTTTTGTTTTGAACGTCAGTTGTTTTCAGTTTTTTGCTAAGCGTCAGCATTAATTAGATTAGTTTAGGCGACGTCGACAAGTTTTAGTTCCTCCGGCGCCGTTTTGTTGTACGAGAGGTTCGTTTATGTTGACGGCGAAGTTCTTTTATGTTGACGGCGCAGGATTAGTTCCTGCGGCGTAAAGTCAGTTACGATAACGTGTTGGAGAGCGGGACACAGCGCAGTTTTGGATGACGCTGCTGGCAGATGCCGGATACTGTGCCCTTATCTTAGGAGAAGGGGGCGATAGGCCTGCATATAAATACTAGCGGTGTCTATCGCCTAAAGGAGAAAAAGTAACCAACCGTCAAAGAAGACGCATCGGGCGTGAGAAGACGCATCGGGCGTGAAGAATTTCACCCACACCGGCAAGCACCCGTGACCGTAAAATCTCTTTTTTACATTTCTTTTCGGTTCAACTTAACCTAAAGTCTATCAACTTATTTCCGCCGGTGTGGGGAGTCGTTAGGGTGCCAGGAGGGAACGAACATCCCTCCTGCCTTCGTAACTTAGTCTTGCGATGCAAGTTTTGAGACATTAATAAACTGTAAACGACTGTGGCGCTGGTCTGTACTTGTATATTTATCTCTGAACGGTTCGTACTCTGCATACTGGAAATTCGTATGTGAACGGTGTCATTCAAATGATAAATAAAGCATAGAACAAAATACTCTGGAACTTTATTTCTTAATTAATCAGCGTCAATTGTACTGGGTCTCGTATTGTACCTTTGAACAAGCCGTGGCAACGTAAACATTGGCCAGGTAACAAGTGCCGAACGTTACAACGGTCGGTGAAACNTAACTTAACCTAAATTCTATCAACTTATTTCCGCCGGTGTGGGGAGTCGTTAGGGTGCCAGGAGGGAACGAACATCACTCCTGCCTTCGTAACTTAGTCTTGCGATGCAAGTTTTGAGACATTAATAAACTGTAAACGACTGTGGCGCTGGTCTGTACTTGTATATTTATCTCTGAACGGTTCGTACTCTGCATACTGGAAATTCGTATGTGAACTGTGTCATTCAAATGATAAATAAAGCATAGAACAAAATACTCTGGAACTTTATTTCTTAATTAATCAGCGTCAATTGTACTGGGTCTCGTATTCTACCTTTGAACAAGCCGTGGCAACGTAAACATTGGCCAGGTAACAAGTGCCGAACGTTACAACGGTCGGTGAAACNCTACCTTTGAACAAGCCGTGGCAACGTAAACATTGGCCAGGTAACAAGTGCCGAACGTTACAACGGTCGGTGAAACAGGATTGGGATGCAATGCTGGTGCAGGAGAGCCTGAATGATGTTCCTTGCCAGATGGTCGTTTACACTGGGGCGACCTTAACAGTAATAAGACCATACATTCGCCCCAGCAATCGCTCAAAGACAGTATGAAACGGTGCTATTTGACTACAGCAACAGATGAAACCACACGAGTTAGATGTAAGAGAAAAGTGATCTTGAATCTTGGTGACCTTAACATAGAGAACNACTACAGCAACAGATGAAACCACACGAGTTAGATGTAAGAGAAAAGTGATCTTGAATCTTGGTGACCTTAACATAGAGAACGATATATACAATCAGAAACAGACGATGTACTACGTAGGATGGGGTGCTGTATCGATACTCGACTTTGTGTGTTACGGGTAGGCAGTACAGAGTTGGTGGTGTCAACACAGTATGATTTGTCCTTCCTAATTAACTGCCCAGTAGTCTGTTGTCAACGCACTCTGCTGCCCACCTCTAGTGAAGTTGTCCATACAGGCAGATGTCAAGGAAAATTTGTCAGGCGTTTGATTAAAATTAAGCCAGCAGAGAGGGTTGGCATCCTCGGAGGTGAAGTTGTTGTAGCAAGGACTTTGGTCTCTTCTAATTGTGACAGTTTTCCAATTAGAATGATAAATTTGTCCGATAATGCCATTCATCTTGAGATGGGGGGGAGCCGTGATAAGTGTTTCCAAGCAGGTCACACAGGTTCATTCAAATGTTTCAGAAGAAAATCTTAACTGGTGACAGGAGAAAACTCTCTCTTAATAACTGCAGAGAAAGAGATGCCTTCTCGTGTGGACCAAATGACCTTGGAAGGAATAATGTAACCTACCAGCACATAGATACAGGAGATGCCAGGCCCATAAAGCAGCCATCAAGACGACTGCCATTAGCCTCGCATGAGGCAGTTGAAGGAATTCTGAAGGAAATGAAGGCACTAGATGTGATAGAACCATCGGTTAGACCATAGTCTTCACCCATTGTACTTGTTAAGAAGAAATATGGCTTTCTCAGGTTTTGTGTAAATTATTGCCAGCTTAATAATGTGACAAAGAAAGACTCTTATCCGTTTCCAAGGATATATGACACATTGAATAACCTAGCAGATTCGCATTGGTTTTTTACTTTGGACATGAAGTGCGGGTACTGGCAGTGTGAGTTGGCCTCAGAAGACCAAGAGCAGACTGCATTTTGTTTCCAAGGGAAAGGAACCTGGCAGTTCAAAATTATGCCTTTTGGGCTATGTAATGCCCCTGCTACCTTCGAACGCCTGATGGAAAAAGTTCTGCCTTTAGATATATGTTAGGTTTACCTAGATGACATTGTTGTGGCAGGAAGGAAGGACATTTGAAGAACACCTATCATGCTTAGACTCTGTATTCCACTAAGTGGCCGCAGCCAACTTCAAACTGGTTCCTACGAAATACCACCTGTTCCAAAAGAAAATAAATTTCTTGGGACATTTAATGCCGGCCTACAGAATTGAAACAGACCCCGAGAAGACCAAAGCAATAAGAAATTGACCGACACCAACTGACAAAACTGAAATGCTGAGTTTTCTGGGATTATGTGCCTAGTACCATCAATTTATACCTGGGTTCACCACGATCGCCAAGGCTCTACATGAACCGACGAAAAGGAAATTTCGTTGGACCACTGTGTGTGAAGATACTTTTATTAAGCAAAGAAAAGTCTGATATCTCCACAAGTCCTGGGTTTCCCGAACAGTGAGGGCATGTTCATTTTGGACACTGATGCTAGTGATGTAGGCATTGGAGCTGTGTTATCGCAGGTTCAGAATNCAGTGAGGGCATGTTCATTTTGGACACTGATGCTAGTGATGTAGGCATTGGAGCTGTGTTATCGCAGGTTCAGAATTGGAAGGAAAGACCACTAGAATACTTCCGTAAGATATTGCATTAGTCTGAGAGAAATTACTGTTACACGCAGGGAGCTTCTGGTCATGGTGAAGACAATTTCACACTGCCACCCCTACCTTTATGGCAGCCATTTTATTCTAAGGACTTAACAATGATTCTTTATGCTGGCTACCAAATTTCAAGAACCCCAAAGGTCAAATAGCTCAATGGATACAGCATCTTCAGGAATATGACTTTGAAATAAAGCACAGATCTGGATGCCTTCACAGCAATTGAGATGCACTTTCTAGGAGGCTATGTGAGCAATTCTGTCGTCACTACGAACGCCCAGAAGAAAAGAGTGGAAAGAAGCTAGCTGTCTGCCAAAATGAAAAGAGATAACTAGTCTGATCACAGCAGTCAAAGCATACTGGGTACAATGGAATTCCCTCATAATGAATAATGGTGTAATTTACAGAAATTGAGAAAGTAATGATGAAAAAACACACACACACAGTTGGTCGTTACAGAACGTAGGGTTTCGGAAGAGGAAACGCGGGAGTAGATGATGGAGAGATNAATTCTGTCGTCACTACGAACGCCCAGAAGAAAAGAGTGGAAAGAAGCTAGCTGTCTGCCAAAATGAAAAGAGATATCTAGTCTGATCACAGCAGTCAAAGCATACTGGGTACAATGGAATTCCCTCATAATGAATAATGGTGTAATTTACAGAAATTGAGAAAGTAATGATGAAAAAAAACACACACACACACACACAGTTGGTCGTTACAGAACGTAGGGTTTCGGAAGAGGAAACGCGGGAGTAGATGATGGAGAGATNCACACACACACACAGTTGGTCGTTACAGAACGTAGGGTTTCGGAAGAGGAAACGCGGGAGTAGATGATGGAGAGATGAGGACCCCGATGACAAGACACTGTTCCAATGGTTCCGGGAATCAATCACAATCAGCAGCAGTACCAGAGGGGATCCAGCACAACACGACCCGAGCCAGGGAACAGCGGGGAAGATACCGGAGACCCCCTACCCCACATCAGGGGTGGGTGGGGACACGAATCCTACCTAGATGATGCCANAGCGGGGAAGATACCGGAGAGACCCTACCCCACATCAGGGGTGGGTGGGGACACGAATCCTACCTAGATGATGCCAATTTTACAGTGATGGTCGAGGCACCAGAACAACCATACCCAGAGACCATTGAGGCAACATCGCTGCCGCCACCATTGAGGCTGGCAGACTGTGAACCAGCGGAGAAGCCACTGCCCACCATGCAGTCAGTGAAGTGAGCAGCAAACGAGAGGAGATATAAACCTGTGTCCCAGACGGCTACTCCCAGACAGGGATGCAAGAACCGGACCTGGAAATCACAGCACCAGGTGATCAACCAGCACAAAGTAAGGTCGACAATTCAACACACACTTTTTCACTGCACAAGATATGGTGGAAGACATTTAAACACTTACTGTAAACAACCTTTACAGCTAATTTATAGGCTTACAGTACATAAATAGTATGGTTATTGTATCAAAAAATGGTTCTCACGAAATGGATGTTTAATGTTTGAAACAGATGTGTTATGCATGCGACATAGGTCAGCAACCAACCATTGACTCATGTATGTATTGTGGCCTACGTGTTAAGGACTGTAACGCTGGACCGAAGCTTTGTGTGTGTTAAGAACAAAAACAGTGTGTTCTACGCACTTGCAACAAGAGGACCATATTTGTTATGTAAGTGACACTGCTCAATAGGCCAACATCAAACATTACAAAATTCTGACGGTAAAAAATTTGCATACAATAAGAGGGTGGCCACCTCTGTTATTTTCATTACAGTGGAAGGTATAAACATATGTTTCCTGTAGGTTAAGGATCCCAATAACAGAAAACAATGTTCGGAGTGTTGTCATTTAATGTCACTTAGTTTCCGATATTTCAGGAGATTACAGTTTTCAAATTTGATTTTCAAGGGGTCATTCCTCCNAGCGGGGAAGATACCGGAGACCCCCTACCCCACATCAGGGGTGGGTGGGGACACGAATCCTACCTAGATGATGCCACTTTTACAGTGATGGTCGAGGCACCAGAACAACCATACCCAGAGATCATTGAGGCAACATCGCTGCCGCCACCATTGAGGCTGGCAGACTATGAACCAGCGGAGAAGCCACTGCCCACCATGCAGTCAGTGAAGTGAGCAGCAAACGAGAGGAGATATAAACCTGTNATGAACCAGCGGAGAAGCCACTGCCCACCATGCAGTCAGTGAAGTGAGCAGCAAACGAGAGGAGATATAAACCTGTGTCCCAGACGGCTACTCCCAGACAGGGATGCAAGAACCGGACCTGGAAATCACAGCACCAGGTGATCAACCAGCACAAAGTAAGGTCGACAATTCAACACACACTTTTTCACTGCACAAGATATGGTGGAAGACATTTAAACACTTACTGTAAACAACCTTTACAGCTAATTTATAGGCTTACAGTACATAAATAGTATGGTTATTGTATCAAAAAATGGTTCTCACGAAATGGATGTTTAATGTTTGAAACAGATGTGTTATGCATGCGACATAGGTCAGCAGCCAACCATTGACTCATGTATGTAGTGTGGCCTACGTGTTAAGGACTGTAACGCTGGACCGAAGCTTTGTGTGTGTTAAGAACAAAAACAGTGTGTTCTACGCACTTGCAACAAGAGGACCATATTTGTTATGTAAGTGACACTGCTCAATAGGCCAACATCAAACATTACAAAATTCTGACGGTAAAAAATTTGCATACAATAAGAGGGTGGCCACCNCTGCTCAATAGGCCAACATCAAACATTACAAAATTCTGACGGTAAAAAATTTGCATACAATAAGAGGGTGGCCACCCCTGTTATTTTCATTACAGTGGAAGGTATAAACATATGTTTCCTGTAGGTTAAGGATCCCAATAACAGAAAACAATGTTCGGAGTGTTGTAATTTAATGTCACTTAGTTTCCGATATTTCAGGAGATTACAGTTTTCAAATTTGATTTTCAAGGGGTCATTCCTCCCTTAATATTGCATGTAGGTACAAAGTGTCCTATATATTTTCTACTTAATTTTTCATAAGGAATCACCTCCTGGAGTTTGTCGGTGATTTTTAGAGACACGTTGTATAGCATAATAAAATGTTTAATTTATTCACATGGCGCTATCTTACAAAAATACGGACAAAAGTTGTTATGTGTTGGCATGTACAGGATGGTTCACCTAACACGGACACCCCCAAAATTTCCAGAACGGTTGCAGATAACAAAATGCAGTTTTCGCTAAATGAAATTATGTACGGGGGCAAGTAATTTTCCGCAAAGTGACTATTGGTAACACATGTATAGACAGAAATAATTAAACCCACATATGATTTTTCCCCTGGAAACCTATATTTATTTCAACGGCATCTGAAAGTAAGTACGTGCAAAGAGAAATTCACTGATACAGCATATGCAGTGGAAAGTAACACAGAAACGCCAAGAAATAATGTGCAAATATGATTAAGAGTCCCGGTAGCATAGGGCAGTGGACATGTACTCGCAGCTGCAAGCAAGCAACAGGGGCCGTGAATCATCCTGGCGAGACCGTTTCCTTATAGCAGCGTAGCGCTTACCTTAATGGAGCAAGGGGCACGGAATGTGATATTGGAAAGAGGAGAGCACCGCAGCAGAGGGAAGATGGGCAATGTGAGTGCAAGTCTGATATTAATACATTTCATTTTATTTAGATACCAATGTAATTCAGGAGATTTGATTCTTAGTCGTTAAATGCACGGAGTAACGAGTCTGTACAGATGCACAACAAAAATTGAACAAAACCAACGTAAGGAAAAATGCAATTGCATCCGTGTGCATAGTACAAAAGAGCTCTGTTATGGTTGAACTGCTTCACATTAGGTCTTTTCACAGCATGTGCTCTATGTGTTTACCATCGACAATAATACACATCTGTAAACGCACACGTAGCAAGCGACGAGCTGCCTGAAGAGTTTCTGGCGTAATGCCTCTGCAAGCTGCCATAATGCGTTTCTGCATGTCTTCTGGCATTGTAGGAACCATGGTGTACACCCTATCTTTCAGTGTTCCTCATAGGAAATAATTGAGAGGTGTGAGGTCGAGGGAGCGAGCTGGCCATCTTAAACCACCACCACCACCACACCCTAACCACCAGTTTGGAAATGTTTCATTTAACAGTTGTCTCGACACCAAAGCCAAATGCGCAGAACCACCATCATGCTTAAACCACATATCATGACGTATGTCAAGCGGTATGTCTTCCAGAAGTGCCGGTAAGGTCTCTCTGAGGAAATGGGCGTACATACAGCCGGTCATTGTCCCTTGAATGAAGCATGGCCCTATGACGTAGTCTCCAACGATTCCACACCACACNAAATGGGCGTACATACAGCCGGTCATTGTCCCTTGAATGAAGCATGGCCCTATGACGTAGTCTCCAACGATTATACACCACACGTTCATTTTCTACTGTCGCTGGTGCTCCACGTGCCAGACCCAATGCGGATTCTCCATCGCCCAGTAGTGCNGCGGCCTGAAGAGTTTCTGGCGTAATGCCTCTGCAAGCTGCCATAATGCGTTTCTGCATGTCTTCTGGCATTGTAGAAACCATGGTGTACACCCTATCTTTCAGTGTTCCTCATAGGAAATAATTGAGAGGTGTGAGGTCGATGGAGCGAGCTAGCCATCTTAAACCACCACCACCACCACACCCTAACCACCAGTTTGGAAATGTTTCATTTAACAGTAGTCTCGACACCAAAGCCAAATGCGCATAACCACCACCATGCTGAAACCACATATCATGACGTATGTCAAGCGGTATGTCTTCCAGAAGTGCCGGTAAGGTCTCTCTGAGGAAATGGGCGTACATACAGCCGGTCATTGTTCCTTGAATGAAGTATGGCCCTATGACGTAGTCTCCAACGATTCCACACACACGTTCATTTTCTACTGTCGCTGGTGCTCCACGTGCCAGACCCAATGCGGATTCTCCATCGCCCAGTAGTGCATATTTAGTAAGTTTACGCGCCCATGGTTTGTGAAGGTCGCTTCATCGGTAAATAGTATGTTCTTCAGAAAATTGCTGTCATCCCTTATAGACATCAGAACAAACCTACAAAACTGAATATGCTGTTGGAAATCACCTTCATGTAATGTCTGATGAAGAGCCACATGATATGGATGGAATTTCTGTACAAAAGGCAACTTCCATTGAACAAAGTGCCTAGGTGCAGCTGTCCTTTTCAACGACTTTGAAAAAATGCAGCAAGAATCAACATTATTTGAAAAAATATTGTGCATTCTTTGATGTTGGAAGCAGATAGTTGAAGTGTTAAGTTCAATAAATGGCTATAACAATGTACTAAAGTCATACATACGTACTGTTTTTGGACTCCTCTCACTTGACCAGCTAAGACAGCAGCACCATCATATGTTTGTGCTACGAGATTTTTCTTGCACTTGTAATCCTTCAGAGTTACACTTACATGCTCGAATATGGCCACAGCAGTGCAATCTTGGCTCACATCAGGAACCCCAGAAATCTTTCCTGAATTGTGTTGTTGTTGTTGTTGTTGTTGTTGTTGTCGTCGTCGTCATTGTCGTCGCCATCGATAAAACCAAGAAAAGTCTAAAGCTGTCTCTTGTTTATAATATCCTATGTTTTATCCCTGATTAGTGCCACAAAGGCTGTCTGTTCAATTTCTGTTCTTATTTCCTCCATAACTACTGAACTGAAAGCAGCAATCAAATCATTCTGAATGGCAGAAAATGAACTTTAAAAACAGAACACTTTTTCAAATGAGCTGCGAAAGGCGAATCATAATTACTAGTTAGATCACCAAGCCCAATGTAATTTCCCCTATTTACAGATGTTAAAGAGTTTTGCCATGGCCCTGAAGTGACAGCTCTTGCTTTGCTTTAAAACTTAAGCATCTACTAAACATTTCAAAATTTTCATTGTGCAGTAAATCTCTAACGCATTTATGTTCATCAAGCTGGTGATCAATCCTAGTTCTACCAAAAATGTCTAATTGAAGAAAATTATTTATATGGTTTGCAGAGTTTTCGTGCTGAGAAATAGAAAGTGTCAATGTGTTTTAAGTTTCCAAAACTATTCTTACACCACAGTTCTCATTAAAAAAAGGAGCAGACAAGTCCAACAAAAGAGCTTATTCAGTTTTTTGACCCCGTTAACACATGGGTACTATTCTTGTACTGACTTACATGGAATTAACAAACATATTCTCTGGTTTTCTCCTTGTGCTGTGTTTTTAACTCTGGCAGTGTTGGGCATGGCTTGTCGTTCTTTACAATATCAGTATTTTCTTGAATACTTCTTCTGGAAAAGGAGTTTCATAAATAATTGTTTATAACACACACTACTACAGGGTATCTAGTACGCATCATAACTAAAAACCTGAACGAATAATAAATGTAGCATACTTCACATGCAGTCTTGTACAAAGCAGTTCTCATTAAACCCGCTAGAAGCTGCTAAACNAATAATAAATGTAGCATACTTCACATGCAGTCTTGTACAAAGCAGTTCTCATTAAACCCGCTAGAAGCTGCTAAACTGTTTGCATGATGCCCGCTAGCGGCCACTGACAAGCAGTGAAGCTTTCTGCTGAGAGATACATTATCTGCAATGCCTATTTTACGCACTACAGTGAGTCAGGGTAAAGAGAGCAGAAAGGGTGGTTGCGCATGCATGAAACATCGCCACAACACAAATGGTGAGAAGCTCCCACGAACAAGCAAACGTAAGCCTTCATTGGTGTGCACAGCATTCACTCAGGCTCTGTGTAGGCTCCGCTGTCTAGGAATGTAAAGGCATGTATTAATCCACAAATAAATGTTACAGTATGTCTTTCTAAAAATTAGCTTGATTATTATTTCTACTTAAAATAATAAGCTTGCACAGCAAGCATGGAGAATTTGTCACTGGCAGAGTGAGAGAGGGGATTGCCACATTTGTGATAAATATGTATCAAGTAATGAAGACAAAATCACCAATGACTGCACAAGAAATTCAACAATCTTCCATTTGAGAAGTTCTATTCTAGGAAGTGTCTGTAACAATTGTGTGATTGCTGTTCACCTGGCTGGAACAAAGAAAAAAAAGATGCCAAAAATGTTTGTAAAAAGTTAAATAAATGTATTTTGCAACCATGGTATCCCTAGGGTAAAAAGAGTTGATAACATGCCATTCCTGTCTTAGGCATTCACACGGTTTGCACAGACAGATTAAATATACTAACTGCACATATCTGCGAGCTTGAATAATGACACAAGAAAGGGGGATGTTCCTGACAATTCCTGGAATCCATTAGACAGAGTGTAAGGGACAGGAGTGTAACCAAGCCGATTAGAGCATGCCAGAGTATGTAAAGAATAACAGAAAACCTTTGTGATGATCTCTCTTTACCCATTCACCTTTATATTTCCAAAGTCATCTACTATTGTTGAGGAGAATGTACCACTATCGTCTCTGCTTTCACTGTTAACACTACATAGATATATTTCATAGATAGCCTACTTTGAACTTCAAAAACTAATTTACCCTTGCAGTGCTGAACTTACTGAAGGAGATAAGATTTTCCAATCAGTTAATACAAAGAATTTCTTGAAGTGTTCTCAGGTTACCTTGCTCCTCCTCCATACCCCTCTCCTAGAGATAGTGGCCAATAGCACAGCAGTTTGTAACTGTTATTAGGTCTCGTAGATATATGGTGTGCATTATAGAATTTATAACATGCATCCTTTACTATATCAAGACTAATAACCTGGCAGAAAAGGTATATAACACAGCAGAAATTACATTTTAAAGAAACAATGACTATCAAAAATATTTCAGGGACCTACTGAGGGAATATAGAAACTCAACACTATCTGTTTAAAACTTATCTCCACACCAACTCCTGATGAACAGAAATATCTACCCAGTAACAAACCAGGCACTATAATGCAATTTAGAAAACCAAGCACTATAATGCAATTTAGAAAGGGATCCACACAAAAAGATGATATGAAAATGTGACAAGACAGTCCTTGGGTAAGAAGACTGCTTAGAGCATACACTTGCACATGCATAACACATTTTGTCCTTCACAAACAACATATATATATATATACATATATAACTGATAGGTGTTTTCAACAGTGTTGCAACTTGTGTAACAACGTTCAAGCGAATGTGTTTCTTGAAATCCAGCCACACCATTGACTCAAAGATCCAAAACATTCTTGAGGCTACAGGTGAGACTGGTTACGTTTATTAACTTTTCTGTTACCTTTTTATCTTTGATTGTTAACAATGTTTTTTATATTGTACCTGAAAAAATTTATAAATGATATGCAACTGTGCTAGTTCTCTAAGATATCAGGTATTTGGCCAGACAAGTCCATTAAATAAATGAAAAACATTGATAAAACAATTTCTTCATCACACACAATCACACCGAATGGTCATAATATAACTTAACGTAATGTGTTTTGCAATTTCTGTATTTTTCACTTCCCACACATGGCAATAAATNGAATGGTCATAATATAACTTAACGTAATGTGTTTTGCAATTTCTGTATTTTTCACTTCCCACACATGGCAATAAATACCCCATTTCTGTACAACTAATTTTTTTCAATGTAAATACTTTTTTCTGGTTTAAAGGACTTACCCCAAGCCAATGGGGAAACAACGTCCCCAACTTAGATGCCCCCTTAACTGAGAAAGTCGGAGGGGGTGGAACAAGCCTTTAGGTTTTGATGCAATCAAAACTTAAATTACATACTGCATAAAAGATAGAGAAAAGTCTGTAACCCAGATGGGAAGATGTATATAAGTGTCAGAAATTAATTACAGATTGTATACAATATATCATTGCATTTCTGTAAACAAAAATATTTTGGGTGCCCATTTACTCTCAATTTAATGCATTTTACTGAATTTAGGGAGGAGCTATGTACACCCTGCCTTCCCTAGTTGCTACACTACTGCCCCAAGCTTGTGCGCAATAGCAGGTACATACCAGTGCTACAAGGGGCGTGCCACATCATCAACGCAACGTTTAAGCAGACATCTCCACGTCCCAAACACTGGGTTTCAACACCTCTGCTTTCGAATGGCTGCCTCTTCCTCACATTCAGCTATTGTAACACATGGCAATGAGCCATGACCCTGAGTAGAATCTCGTGTGGCTAGCATGTTACCNCCTCACATTCAGCTATTGTAACACATGGCAATGAGCCATGACCCTGAGTAGAATCTCGTGTGGCTAGCATGTTACCTGACCTCTGGTCAAAGCTACCAATAGAACACTGGTAGTGCTCAACACAAGAGGGCATGCGAATAAGCCATTATTATTAAAATATTATCCCATCTTCTTTTAAAAGGCAGTGAGTATGCAGCACAAGTGTCCGTCAATAACTAAGACAGCAAATCTATGTAATGGTTATCAGTTCTGAGTCATCCTTGTCATGAATACTGTTGAAATTCACACACAAGTTACATGGTACTCCCAAGTGAACACATTCAGATTATAAAAAAGGCTTAATAATATTAGCATTTCCTCACTGTCGCAATGTATTAAACATGGACATTTATTGCAATGTATAAAAGCTTGGAATTATTATGTGTGTGTCTGTGTGTGTATAGATATATATATATACACACACAGAGGCGCACACACACACAGAGGCACACACATTCCTATTAATTTTTATGTTATTGTATTGTAATTTCAAGCCTTTATACATTGCAATAAATAAATAAATAAATAAATATATATATATATATATATGTGTTTAGAAAGAGAGAGAGAGAGAGAGAGAGAGAGAGAGAGAGAGAGAGAGAGAGACAGACACACGCATGCACACACACGTTTTAGACACATTTAATTATGTATATACATAAAATAATTATTAAATAATATTTTACTTTTGCCAATTACCTTTGCAAAAAACTGCTTTTTATTGAAATTTACTGACTCAAAGAGGAAATCACTCTGGATACTGAAAAGATAAAATGATGTTAATTGAAAATTATGTCTTTGGCAACTACAAGAATAGAATCATAAAATAAACAAATATATCAGAAAGTGAACAAGGGAGTTGGTATCTTAACTATGAGTGAACCTAAGCATCCTGCCACTTTCTTATTGCATTAAAATGTAACAAAACACAATTGTAAGTGCATTAAATCAGGTAATATAGATTATCTTTTTTTTTATCTAACAATTTTGATAGATAGAGTAGTACAGTCAACTCTCGATTCTACAACCCTTCACGGTTCCCAGGAAAAAGGGTCATTTTAAGAGGGTTGATAAAGGAAAATTGTTTTATGGTGCCCCAAAAAAGGGTCATATCAAGAGGGTCAGTAATCCAGGGGTCTTAGAATTGAGATTTGACTGCAGTTAACTTAATATAAATTTTAAGTGATGATGTCTAATTCATTGTTGGGAAAATAATACAATAAAGTATATCAGCTTAAGTCAGAAAAATATGTCCAAATGTCCATTTTTTTTATAACATGCAGTTCTAACAAAAAACAAGTGCTGTAAAATTGTCATGACTTATTAACCAGTAATTACACAACTTACTTAATAAAATATACAGAATGTAGAGAATCTTCATTTGTGTGTTAAACAAAACTGACTACAATGCCCACGAAGAACTAACATCATACAGAAACTGTACAAATGTTCAACTTATTTTAATTTTATATCACCAACCAATTATGACAAAAAACATAAATATTTCTGTTTCTGTTACACAAACATAAAGCATTTTATTATGAATTTGTGTAACCAACCTCAGAGAGTCAAACAGAAATTAATTTATATTATATTAGTACAACATTAAATAATTTATATTTTTTTATTCTACATTTAACTGTTCAGTTTATTGCTAAGGAATAGATTTTCCTGCATGGCTTATGTATTTCCATCTTCCATACAATCACTTGATGAGAACAATTTAAAAACAATAAAAAACAAGGGGCTACTACAAAGAAAGCTAATCCTGTGCAATAAACAAACCAAATCCAACAATTCTCCACTGAAATACATGCTGGCAACAGCGTACCACAAGGANAATTAATTTATATTATATTAATACAACATTAAATAATATATATTTTTTTATTCTACATTTAACTGTTCAGTTTATTGCTAAGGAATAGGTTTTCCTGCATGGCTTATGTATTTCCATCTTCCATACAATCACTTGATGAGAACAATTTAAAAACAATCAAAAACAAGGGGCTACTACAATGAAAGCAAATCCTGTGCAATAAACAAACCAAATCCAACAATTCTCCACTGAAATACATGCTGGCAACAGCGTACCACAAGGANTAATCCTGTGCAATAAACAAACCAAATCCAACAATTCTCCACTGAAATACATGCTGGCAACAGCGTACCACAAGGAGAAACTCATTTTTAACATGGCTACCGAGGTAAACAACAATGTAGTCACATTTGTGAACCATTGCATTAGTTAATTTCTGATATACTTTTTTATTCTATGATGTAAGCATAAAGGCAGATCATTCAAACAATTGCCTCATCACAGAATATACTTTCTCAAACATGTGCTTCTGTCTGCCATAAAGAAATAAAGTTTTTATGTTGTAACATAGGAAAATTAACCAATTCCTGCCAAATTTAATGAACAAGTAGTACTGTCAAAGGTGTTTCTCAAACATGTGGCCAAACTTTACAAGTGACTTCCTTGCAGCACATACAAAAACTGACTGTGTACATGTGACCAGGAACGTCTTAATTGGCTGTACGAGATAATAAAAATAACCAAATTTTTTGCATGCCTATGGAAACAAAGCATTTTGAAAACATTTCAGGGACTTTTTTTATTTGCAAAAGGAATTTTGTGAAAAGTCATCTAAGTTTTTCAACTGTCCTCAAAACCTTTAAGGGCTATCATACCCAAATATGAATTACATTTAACACATATTCATAGACCCGTGCCTACCACTCATTATCCACGTATAGGATAGAGAACTATCCAGTAAAATCTACCACACATCAGAAACATGCTGGATCCAAAGCACAGTTTCATCATAAAATATTTTAATTCCAAGATGTGTATGCTATACTAAAGTACCGGTATAATATACCAGAAATATACATGAAGATTAGAATAGCTTTACAGTAAAGTTTGGTGTGTGACAAATTTTTACCTTCAGTATTTTTTCCCACATCCTCCTACAAACTGACCTGCACCACAACAATTGATGTTTGGCTCAAATCCTATCCAATATCTCTTGAAATAATCTGTGCCCAATATTATGAGTACGTACATGATAAATAGTTAACATGCTGTAACATTACTTACTTTGCATGTATCAGTGCATGGCATCTGTTCCATCCTCAACCAAAGAAAAAAACTGAAAATGTATATAAAAACTATTGATGCTTTAAAAGAAGAGTTAATCCATTCATGTCTGATTCTGAGCACAAGAGTCTGTTACAGTCACAGTTTGGCAAGACATAACAACTTGTGAGGTAGTAAGGCAGTTCTAAAAAGACGCACAACACCACAAGCAGGATTAACTTCTGTTTGCGCACTGAGATTTCGTACAGAACCAAGTTCACTTCTTATCTCGCCAAATTAACAGAAGGTGTTAAGTACTTCCATCACATTTTAATTATACTGTTTAGATTGCCTGATAAGATCAAATAATGTGGCAACTTCAGATAATTTACTAAACTTACACCAACAACAAAATGTTAGAAGAAAATCATCAAAGTTTTACATAGTTAATCTAAGATTTCTTATTTATGGTACTAATAAGTTAGAAAATTAATCCACTTGAAATAAGTTTGGTAGAAGTACAGTACAAAGTAAAATAAATAAAAAGTCCTGTCATGTGTTATGCATAATCTATTAAAATGGAATTTTTTGCTTGAAATTAAATGGTATGTAATGTGTACNAAGTCCTGTCATGTGTTATGCATAATCTATTAAAATGGAATTTTTTGCTTGAAATTAAATGGTATGTAATGTGTACAAGTAGAGCTGTATTTATGCACATTTACACGTGTATTTGCATGTTATAGTCAACAAAACACTGTTAAATTTCTTGGGTTTGATAAACTTATAAGTGCAAAAAAGTACATACATGCAAATATATATAGTTCATTCATGGTTTCTTCATACTTTTTGAAACAAAACTTTGAAAAAACACCCGGAGAGTAACTAACATGTTCACCTAAATTTTTTAAATAACTCATATACCACAAATATTTAACAATGTGATTAACTTTTACGTATTAAACTTTTGACTAAATAAAACTTTAACTTACACTTTTTCTATAAATTTTAACATTTATTTTGTATTCAATATGAATTAAAAACAGTGAGACCAATGATGTGTCAGCAATAGCTAGTATGTAATAGTCCACAGTTAAAATGTTGTTATAACATAGTTTTTTTGTATGTTATTTGTAAATAAAATGTTTCCTATTGAAATATTTACATTTTCAGGCAGCAATGATTGAAACATATTTAGTTGATACTGTTAAGAATATCAGCACAAAATACAAGGCCTAGGCTNATTTCAGGCAGCAATGATTGAAACATATTTAGTTGATACTGTTAAGAATATCAGCACAAAATACAAGGCCTAGGCTTTAGTGATCTGGTGTTTCTTTTGTCCAAGAAAAAAACTTTAAGTGGGGCAGAGCCCTTATTATTTTTTACCTCTACAAGTTTCACAGCACTAGTAGTTTTACAATGATAACGTGTTTTCAATTTTAACATATTTCATATGTATTACAGTAAACACAATGTCGTTTGAATCTGTAGTTTATAATAAACAAGAGTTTAACATTTGAATAATTACTATAATATTTTGATGTGATGGCAGAATTGTCACAAATTGGAAGTTTGCAGAAGTGGCNAAGTCCTGTCATGTGTTATGCATAATCTATTAAAATGGAATTTTTTGCTTGAAATTAAATGGTATGTAATGTGTACGAGTAGAGCTGTATTTATGCACATTTACACGTGTATTTGCATGTTATAGTCAACAAAACACTGTTCAATTTCTTGGGTTTGATAAACTTACAAGTGCAAAAAAGTACATACATGCAAATATATATAGTTCATTCATGGTTTCTTCATACTTTTTGAAACAAAACTTTGAAAAAAAACACCCGGAGAGTAACTAACATGTTCACCTAAATTTTTTAAATAACTCATATACCACAAATATTTAACAATGTGATTAACTTTTACGTATTAAACTTTTGACTAAATAAAACTTTAACTTACACTTTTTCTATAAATTTTAACATTTATTTTGTATTCAATATGAATTAAAAACAGTGAGACCAATGATGTGTCAGTAATAGCTAGTATGTAATAGTCCACAGTTAAAATGTTGTTATAACATAGTTTTTTTGTATGTTATTTGTAAATAAAATGTTTCCTATTGAAATATTTACATTTTCAGGCAGCAATGATTGAAACATATTTAGTTGATACTGTTAAGAATATCAGCACAAAATACAAGGCCTAGGCTTTAGTGATCTGGTGTTTCTTTTGTCCAAGAAAAAAACTTTAAGTGGGGCAGAGCCCTTATTATTTTTTACCTCTACAAGTTTCACAGCACTAGTAGTTTTACAATGATAACGTGTTTTCAATTTTAACATATTTCATATGTATTACAGTAAACACAATGTCGTTTGAATCTGTAGTTTATAATAAACAAGAGTTTAACATTTGAATAATTACTATAATATTTTGATGTGATGGCAGAATTGTCACAAATTGGAAGTTTGCAGAAGTGGCAACATGACGTTGAGTGTTGCTCTTTGCGGAACCAAAATTTTTCTTTCTGCGAAAAATACTTAAAATTACCAAATCAAGTTTTTACACATTGTGTTTTTTCAACCTACCTAAACAAGTTACAAGGTTGTGATAAATCTGCGTTTCCACAGCAGGAATGAATATGCTGAAACGTGTATCATGTCGGTTGCGAGTGATGATTATGAAATCAAAATGGCTATTATCTCAACTGCGCAGTGGCAATTACGCTGGGCCTGTGTGTGTTTATGTGTGTATAAGATAGCAAATAATGGACTGAGAGAGTTATATGTTTTAACCATAAAATATTTTAATGCCTAAATTATTTGAAAGTAACATCTGTTTATTTATCACAACTTTGTAACTTTAACCCAGGTGTTTGAAACACAATTATGTAACATGCTTATTTTTGTGACTTGATGTTTGCCACAGTCCTAGCAAATTGNAAATTACCAAATCAAGTTTTTACACATTGTGTTTTTTCAACCTACCTAAACAAGTTACAAGGTTGTGATAAATCTGTGTTTCCACAGCAGGAATGAATATGCTGAAACGTGTATCATGTCGGTCGCGAGTGATGATTATGAAATCAAAATGGCTATTATCTCAACTGCGCCGGTGGCAATTACGCTGGGCCTGTGTGTGTTTATGTGTGTATAAGATAGCAAATAATGGACTGAGAGAGTTATATGTTTTAACCATAAAATATTTTAATGCCTAAATTATTTGAAAGTAACATCTGTTTATTTATCACAACTTTGTAACTTTACCCCAGGTGTTTGAAACACAATTATGTAACATGCTTATTTTTGTGACTTGATGTTTGCCACAGTCCTAGCAAATTGCTAAAACCCAGCCAGAAAATTATAAATAAACAATAAAATAAAAATACTAAAAACTGAGTACACAACAAAATATGAGTGGAATAAAAGTTACTGTAGGCCTATTTGTGTGCATTTTCGCGACTACCTTTAAGTTTGTCGTTGCTACATACCAAAAATAAGTGGCACAAATTGCGTGCTTGAGTTTACTGTCTTTTCATTGGATTGGATGCTCTTTCATTTTAATATTTATTCCAACTGGAGCTGTCCTTTTAATGAAATAACCCAACACACATCAATAACAAGAGGTTAAATATAACAGTTCTTTCCCCTACAGTCGTAACTGGGTTAAACACCGTTGTGGCAAAATATTAAGATGAATTTGTTGTAATATAGATTAGATGAAATATACTTTCAATTAGAAAAGTGTACCAGATACTATGTTGTGAGATTTGATTAAGTTTATTATAATGTGCTTAGCTAACAGCCAAAATAATGTGTAACTGTTTCTTGTATTGCCCTGAGAATGAGTCATTTCGAAATCATGGGGACCTGTGAAAATCAAGCACATAGAAAAAAATAAATAAATTATGCATAATGTGTTGTACCAAAAATAACACAAACATATTGACAGACATTATTAAAATGTTATAAAGCTGATCAAAATACAGTTATAAGCCTAAATTGAAAATATGTAATGCTTTTTGAAATATGCCAGCATCGTTTTAAGAGTTTAAAACAGTAGACAAAGCATTTGACAGTTGAAATATATAAGTTACACGAGTGTATTTGTTTACATGTAGCAGAACAATACGTAAACAGTACCCAAAAGAGCTCAAATATTTACGGTAACTTTGTTCACAATTACAAATTTTTCATTTTATTGCAAATTTTTTTACACTTTAGAATTTGTAGTGAATTTAAAGTAACAAAGCTTATGATGTAGAGAATTTGTTTTTTTTTGCAATGGGTAAGCTGATAGGCTGATGGGATATTTATTTTTGTAAATATTAAAATAATGTAACACTAATAAAATTTAAGATTGCAGGAAAGTAATTATTAGTTATTAATGTTGTGTGCTTCTTTCACAGGCTAGTCCCTCTTCCTTGAAAGGAACAACGAGATCACATATCCTGGAATGGACAACTCATTCAAGCAAATGGCAAAAGAAAAAAATGATAATGACCCTAAGTCAGAGGTTATTATTCCATTAACTACTGCACCCATATCTTCTGATTTCCACAGCCCTGAAGTACCCCATACTATTCCTGTACAGCTTCATTCTGTATGTTTCTGAATGAAAGTGGACCATCAAATATTAAAAAATATAAAGCTTAAAATGACTCAGGCAGTATCCTAGTAAAACTGGATGATTTCACAAAGATGAGTTTGCTAAAAGATCATTAAAAAACTCCAAAAGATATGTACTGTACAACCACTAACATCCAACCCACCACAGCACTTGAAGAAGTTTCATTATCTTGTTTTTTCTAAAGTTGGCAACGGATTATTTTGCAAATACTGCACTTTGTGTCATAATATTGGGGAATCGCACAAGACCTAAGACAAGAGCTAAGTCAGCTAAATAGAGGACATCTTACAAAATTTAGTAACCTCTTATGCAAGGGTGGTGATTTGAAGGTGAATTCAAAAAAAGATACAACAAAAATGCAGTGGCAGAAGGAAAACAATTTCCAAATTGCTCAAGAAATGAGCAAAATAATATTAACAAAAATGTAAATTCACAACACTTGGAGAAATTCAATGGAAGAATAAGATTTTTGGTCACTATGGTTGAAACAGTGGAAGTCAGAAAAATGTTCTTTTGTGGACATAGAGATGTTGGTCATCATGTGTATAGTTCACATGCAGATGCTTGCCAGCAGTGGCAACAGTGAGTTCCAGAAACACTTGAAAATTACTTTATCCTGGGCAGTATACACAAAAATACTCTTATTTCATGTTTAGGCAATGCAATAACATTAGATAGACATCATCAAAAGAGTACAAAATGCAAAACTGTAAAATTTTACAAAACCACCAATACTTCTCACACATCTCATATGAATAAGGTTACCAGACATCCTCTTTTACCCGGACATGTCCTCTTTTTTGAGGCCTTGGAAACTGTCCAGCCGGGTTATAAAAAAAAAATTGAAATGTCCTCTTTTCCAATAAAAGTGAAAGACAGCAAAGCTTTACATTTTTGTGGGTTTTTTTGTATGCCACTAAACATTTAGTAATGGCGCCAACAACTTCCTGCATAAGTGTAAACTTTTTGGAGAATATTACGTAAGTCTTTTTCATTTATAAAGAGTCATATTTTTCAGTGGCTGTATTTTGTTTTACATGTCTACATCTGCCTGATCTATTCAAAATTTCATGATTATTTGCTAGGAAATAGAAACCTGTCATAACAAATAAAATTGTCACAGAAATACGATCAAAATCTGTCTGAAACTGAGCTGTGCAAGTGATTAACTGTCAATTAAAACAATTGTGTCCTGTGTTTATGTACAACTGTGTTTTGAGTGAATACTTCTATATTACTTGCTCGTGAAATATTCTGCAATGCTTACAAACTAAATTGAACTGACTTTCATATTCAGAGTGAACATAATTATCACTTCATCTGGTTGCAAAAAAAAAATTCATATTACTTAAAAGCGATATGGAACCGATTTTTGGAAACAATTTTTCATGTAATATATTTTTAACTGACCTGCGACTTAATATACTGATTTTGTATATGTCCATTGTAAAATTGTGTGTCCACTTTCTTCGTATCATTTTTTTGCAAGTGTCCTATTTTTTAATGCCAGTTACTTGAACATATCGTCTTTTTGAGCACCACATATCTGGTAACTCTACATATGAATAGTTTTTGCATTATATTCATAAGGGACATATAACAAAATATTTCTGAGTTCACCGACTTAAGACATCCGACAGATATACACCACAAAGAAGCTGGTATGTGTGTTTATACGTATGTATTAACATCAGCAAAAAGGAAAATAAATGGATGTTGCAAAACTTACAGTAACTGGTAAGGACTTTGACATACAGGTGCTAAAAATTTTAAAGAAACAAAATCATGCTCTAGTAGAATACATTGGCATTGCTATAGATAGTTGCTCAATTATGGTTTCCAAAAATAGGGGAGCACTAAACCAAATTCAAAATGAAATGCAAAATGCTCTACAATACCCTTGCTACAGTTGTGTATTAAACCTGTAATTGGCCAAATACAATTACGTCCAATGTGTTTTAAATGCTGCTGCCTTTATGAAAGAAGTTATATGTTTCTTTTCATATTTCTCTAAGAGAAGTTTTGTTCTTTGTCTGAACCTTGAGAGGAAACCTGTTGGACTTTTGTGAAATATATTGGGTTAAACGCCACAAGTGTGTTTTGCAGTTCTGTATGGCTGCCACTAAAATTTCAAGTACTTCAAAGTATTAGCACCTTGAAGGTGAAATCTTTGTCTGCAATAAGCAAAAGTGACTTAATGGTCACAGTGATAACTCTTTGTCATTTGATCATCATGACATCTAGCTTGTGGAAAATCACAGAAAAAATGCTGAATCTTAAAAAAGTTGAGGAACTGTTTCTAGGAAAAGCGAATTTTTTGAAGACAAGATGTGTTAAATGTGAACAAGAATTTCATCACGTGTTATAAAAGGCATGTGATCCTGGCGTAGAAAGTGTAATTCAGAGATAGTAATTTGTGTATGACAATAACCCAGTGTTCATTATGTGTGCAACTGCAAGTACCATACATCTACATACAAAAATAACTGAACATAGTGTCACCTACTAATTTATTTATGAGTGTAGGCACATCCTTACAGTGGCGTAAGGGTCGAGGCATGTTCCATGGCCTCAGTGACAATAGAGTTTAGTTAGGACCTCTGACACCATGAATTCCAAGACATGCAAGTTACCAACCAGCAGCCAACTCAGCCATGCTGGGCTGAGACCCTGAGACCTTATGCTCTCCTGACCCTGCCAGGTTACAGCTGGGTGGTGCCCTTAGCAACAGGACTTGTTTTCAACTTGATGCATCCCATTCCCCCTCGAGACAGCGGACACATGGTTGAAGATGGCGACGAATGAAGATTGCTTGTATGGGATGGCTTTCTTAGCAACTCCTCACAATATTCACACAGAAAACTGCAAGGTTATTAAAAGGTTTGCAAATTGCAAGAAACAACAGCTACAGTTTGTTCTGTAAATGTACTGGAGAGTTATTTTGGAACTTCAAACAATACTCTGAGCATTTATTTTTAAATGGATAAGCTGCTTATTCCTCTTAAAAATAATATTTGCAGTATATTTTCACATGAAATTAAATGTAGATCTGTTTGCACTTTTAGCAACTATGCTGTCTGTATACAGTTTCTTTTAATTTCTGTTTTGTTTGTTGATGTGTGACATGAGGTACATTATATTGTATATTTGAAGAAGTCACAATGGGCTAGGATTTCTACAGTATTTATAGCAGTAATAACTGTATTTTCACAAACTTGTACAAAGCCCCAAGTTAAAGCTACAACTCGTCAAACATTTTTGATAATATACATATAAATATATTTCTAGTGAAGTACATGCTGTTTGTAATAATTTTAGTGTAAGTTACATATACATGCACATTTAAGTAGTTATGTAGCATTTAACATGATTTTTAAACAACAGTTCGTCTTGAGTTAGTCCTTGGTTAATAGACAGGTTATGCAGCAAGGGTCCATTACGCAAAAGTCTGTTAATTAAATCACATTTTTCATAGGGAATAATATTAGCTGTCAAAGTTAGGTTCCTTGATCTTGCAAAAAAGCTTACATCATAGGAAAAAAGAACCAGATGAATATTCTCAACAACTAAATTATAGACAATAAGGTCTCCACAAAATTTTCTGTATCTCAGATCATTTAAACTCTATAAGTAAATAACTATTTCACGCCCATTTTTCATAACTATCTTAAAATTTTAATATTTTATAGTCTACAATCTATGTTGTCTTTAATGTTTCATGCACTAACAAGTCTTTTGGTCATCGTCTTTCCACTGATTAAAAGATGTTTCTCATATGTTACACACAATATCACATTTTGGATTCATATTTCACTTTGTTAACCACACAGCGATGTAATGATGCAAAATATTAATTATCGGGATACTTGATTAGATTTCTTTCATTTGCAGGGTTTTGTAATACTTTATCGGGATTCAAAATTAAAGCCCTGGTAGTTAGTTTATCGGGCATACGTTTGCCGTTTCAGGAAATCTTAGTTTTTGTTACGCGTCAGCATTAGAAGAAGTTTCCGAATTGCAGTTGCCAGTTTTTGTTCTAGAAGGTATGATAATTTTTTACCTACGACGCAGTTCGGATGGCTATGCAGTTCGGCTGGCGTGGGGAAGGGATGCCGGTCCACGCCATGCCCTTATTTGGTTACGTTTCGGAACCCTGGGGCGAGGAGGGGTGATAGGCATGCAGGGACAAAACTCAGTGTGCCTACCACCCGCGAGCGGTATACAAAAAGCAGTAGACAGCCAGCACTCGCCATGGCCGCGTCGGGCGTGGCAAATAACCCCCACACCGGCAAAATTTATCCTGCTCGTTTATTTCTCCGCCGGTGTGGGAGGTCGCTGCCTTGTATTTTTCTCTTGCGATGGGAGTTATCAGTGAAGTGGTTACTATTGACAATTGTATGAAAACTGTTTTATTTAAATGATAAATACAAATACAAGGTAATAAACCGAAACTTGACTTTCTTTTATATTTGTTTGGCGCCTTTCAAGTTTCATGTTTCTACCGATTGAGCTAACTGAGCTGTAATGTCAAGTCATCATCCCAGATGGTGCGACGTTACAATGTGTCAGTGCAATCTAATTACTGGCCAGACGTAGCTTCTTCAGCCAAGCTCAAAAACCTTCAGTGCTTAAACAAAACGTTTGAGTATTGACACATATCCACTGCAACCACTGAAGTTAACATTTTATAAATGAAATGTATGTACATAAAATCAGTTATTAAAAATATTGGTACTGGTAAACATTAATATTGATCTTGATATTTTTTAATTATATAAAAACTAAGTAATTATTATGATGGTCTTGATAAGGCAAAATATGCTTTTTTATGGATACAAGATGGAAATACAGTATGCTTACACTTTAATTAAAAATAGAGTGTTTATTAATTCTTTTAACATTCAAATATATAAATTTGAGTAAGATATTTTACAGTCTTACGAAATATATACATAACTCTTTCATATACAATATAAAAAGTATTTTTCTGACAAGTACTGTAGAAAATGATTGTGGGCCTGCTTGTCCTTTTAAGGGTTTTGTTGAAATTGTGGGTGTGCATTCCTACCAAGCATCTTGCCGTGTCTATGTTTGGCAAAGTGGTATTCTTTCACAAAGACGGACAAGAGTACATCACGCAAAGGAAGATTATATTGACTCGCTAAATATTGAAAGAATAGTGGACAAGATTTTTAATGAATGGCAGAAGGTATAGAAAAAACACAGATGCATGCACGCACGCACACACACATAAATATATATAATGATTCTCAATTAGTAGACAGACAAATTTCGGAAGGTGATTATTAATGAAAAAGTAAAAGGAAAACATATGGGACACTTTAAACCTAAATCAAATATTAAGGGAGGTATGGGCCCTAAGATTTTAAACAGTGTTTTTGCCAAATATCAGAAACTAAGCAAAATGGAATTACAACTCTCCGAACATTGATTTTATGTTATTTGGATCCTTAAGATAATTTTATTAATACCTCCCTTTGTAATGAAAATAACAGGCATGGCCACCCTCGTATTGTATACGACTTTCTTACCATCAGGAATTATGAACATTTGATGTTTGTTTATTGAGAATTACGACCTAATTACCAAAAATGGCCCTCTTATTACAACTGCCTAGGTCCCACCGTTTTCATTAAAAATGCACACAAACTACTGCTGCAGCGATACAATGCCGAGCACGTGAAGATGTGTGTGAAGATATGAGGAAACTCATGCATGTTGGGGTGCACATCCACCTACCCTAACTGGTGCCCTTGTAAATAAAATTTGAACACTTGACTGGAGACATTCTGTTCTCACCGATAACACCATATAATGTGCACACTAGCTTGAGATGAAGTAGATTGAAAACTAGCGTAAAATAATTGTTCACCAATGCTAACATTACCACTGAGAAGTCAGACTATGTTAACACAATTTCTGTCCAATGTTTTGAAAAATAATCACGATATCATTTTCAGTAATTTTAAGATTTAGAAAATAACAGGTCATAGCACCTGTGGGCTTTAGACACTGATAATTTATTCTTTTAAAGAAGTTAAATCAACAATAAAACAACTGGAAATATTTTATTTAGCATGCAAGAAAATACTAATATAATTTTTAAAAATCATAATTAAAATTTAGTAAAATGAAATGTTTTTTTTTGCTCTAGAGTACACTCCAAATAAAAAGCAAACAACATATTTTGTGAAATATTGTTATCTCAAGAAATTATGAAACAATATCCAAGTGCAGCATTCAGTACATCAGACATACTACATCATATAAAATGAAATTCACTGAGTTGGCAGCAAGTTTCCTTTTGTTTCAGTGTAATCCTGGACAGAAATGAATCACAGAACCTCAGAGTTGGTTTCAAAGTGTGAAATTTTTATTTACAGTTCAAGTTTGTGTAACAAAGTGGTAACCAAAAAACTCATGTGAAGAAATAACGAACACTTTGACGTTACAGGAGAATATAAAATTTTTTTAATATGTGTGAATGATTTGCAATGCATATGCTTTAAATAAAGAAGGCTTCAACTGTTTTAAATTAATTGGAACGTGGACAACTCTTTCCTTTGGATCTTAAGACAGTTTATAGAAAGATATAAGCTGGTTACTGTATTCTTTTCTGAAGATGGTTTACCTTATTTATAGCAAACACAGCTACATATTTATAACGATGCAGATAAACATCTAAAAAGTGAAATGTTTACTATAGTGTAATTTAATTACAAAAACATGGAAATAGAATTAATTTTTTTTGTGTTTTACAATAATACCACCAGACGATCACAGTTTTAAATGAGCTGTTAAGGCGCCCGTCTACCTGAAACTTTTTCCCACGTTTAGGCCGAGAAGCGCGGGAGCGATAAGGGCGACACTGCCACGCGCATAAAGTACGCCATCGCCGCTAAGCGCAAGGCTCTGAACTGGCGTGCAGTGTTCTCGTCGTGCTGCGTGTACCTATGGGACTTTCAGCGGTGACCATATTATTTTATTAGTGGGAAGTCTTTAGGAAGGTTCAATGCAGGCCCCTATAGTAGTTTTGTATGTATCTGATGCGTGCATTTTGAGCTACAGCGCCTTGGAAAGGCCGTTTTTAGCGGTTTTGGAGTGCTCTGAATTGATGTTTCTAATGTACGTGATATTTTGAAAGTACTTAACAGCTCTCGTCTAAAGTGTGTGTTCTTTTCGTAGATCAGCACGTTGGACGCGGGCTTAATAGTTTCGTTGAAAACCGTGTATTTCGAACACTCTGCAACACAGTTCAAGCGCCAGGTAGACGGGCGCCTTTAGCTAATACAAAACGGAGGTAATGTTGTAATAGCTGGGTAGTAAACTTATCTGTTTCAGAAGTAATAAAATAAAGTTCCACTTATTTATTGTCACTTTAAAAATGCAGTTGTGTCATATTTCTTTTGCTCACTCTTCATGCTGGAAAACATGTGAGGGAAATAAAATGCAAGAAGGTATGCTGTGCAAGACGTGATGATTATTGAAGAGGGATTAGTGGAGGATGCAATATTCACTTGGATTGAGACAGAGTAAGACTGCCTGGCTTGACAGACACCTCCCCCTCCAGTACCATCTTTGCAGCAATCGTGTTGTGAAGTGGTACTCCACTCCTGCATACCTTTGTTTGGTTCATGTGTGTGGAGATTGATCTCTATTTATTTAATTATATTTCAGTAGTGTAGTGTGTTGGTTATGTAGTTAGCCTAGAATGTTAAAGAAAAAAGTATTCCATACTTTGCAAGGAGGTAGTATACACCAAAACAAGAAAAAAATGTCTAATAAACATGGGTCCTAAAACATATACCTTAACAGCTATGAGAACTTGTTCACCATTGCTACTGTGAAACTGCATATCTCCATAATGTGAACTCTTTGCACATCTGCAATGCAGCAATCAAATGGGTAAACACCACAGTATTCAGTTGTTGTCTGCATGAAGCAGGTGCGTACGCAGACCATTACAGTAATTCACAGTTCTAGGTAAATGTCCTTATTACGGTTAATCAAATCAATGTGTGTTTTGATGGTAATACCATTGTCATTTTACCTCTGCTCTTACAGCATAATGGAGGCCTATTATTCCATACGGGATATGGCAGATATATTTTGTTACGGTCTGGCAAACGGAAGCAACCATCCGTACAGTTATTCAGCCGCCTTTTCCAGCAACTGGCAGACACCGGATCTGTAGCTGCAACAACGGTCGATCATGGCAGACCTCGTACCATTCGTACACCCGATATGGAGGTGCGAGTACTACAACGGGTGGAAGAAGATCCAGGAACTTGTGTGCGGAGAATTGCAGCAGCTTTAGGCGTTAGTCATCCTTTTGTTTGGGCAACCCTTCATGAACAGTTAATATACCCCTACCATGTTCCGAGGGTCCAAGCCCTTCAGCCACTTGATCAACCCACCAGATTAGAGTTCTGCCAATGGCTCTTACAAAGGTGTGGTGAAGATCCACTTTTCACAGCAAAGATTTTGTTTACAGATGAGGCTGGTTTCGTGAGAGATGGGATTATTGATTTTCATAATAAACATGTGTGGGCTCAAGAAAATCCTCACGCAGTTGAAGAAGGAACGCATCAGCACCGATTTTCAATTAATGTATGGGCATGAATTATTGGACCATACTTACTACCAAACAGATTGATGCAAGGTATCATGATTTCATAGCAAACAAATTGCCTGTCTTGCTGGATGTGCTATACCTTCCAAGGCTAGACATGCGGTTCATGCATGATGGAGCACCGGCCCATTTTCTCCTAAATGTCCCAGAACACCTTACGCAGACATTTAATGGGCGATGAATTGGTCAGGGAGGTCCAGTAGTCAGCCTTCATGTTCCCCTGATGTTAATCCCTTGGATTTTTGGTTGTGGGGACACCTGAAGGCTTTGGTGTATTCAACCCCCATCAATGATCTACAAGCACTACAAGAACGTGTCATCAATGCCTGCCAGCACATACATCTGAGACCAACCAGGAGTGTTTCAAAGGGTGCGTGATCTCCTACGACGTAGGGCACAAGGATGCATTACTATGAATGGGCATCACATTGATCACCTCTTGTAGCAATAGTGAACAAGTGCACATATCTCTTACGGTATGGGTTTTCGGACCCATGTTTATTAGACATTTTTTTCTTGTTTTGGTGTATATTACCTCCTCGCAAAAATTACGGAATACTTTTTTTTTTTGGCAATCTGTATATTTTCAGTTGAACCACCATAATTGTGTGTAATATTTTTATTGAGGTTCCTGTGTGTGTTAGGACCATTTTGCCATTTCGAAAATTGTTTAACTTAATTTGAAACATTTTAGAATAATTATAAGTTGCTGTGGCATTCATTTTCATGGTTAATTTCTTTGTACGTATTTAAGGTAGCAGGTGCAGATGCCCTTATATGGCATTTTGTTTCTAGGAAGCAGAATTAATAGATTTGAAGGAAAAGTAGTTGGAAGTCGGCTCCCTGGTCTTGTGCAAACATGATGAGATACAGAGAAAGATGGTTTAATTTGATAGGCCGAATGTACCCAATCAGTGTGAGGCCGAGGGGTTGTTCAAATGTTAAATATTTTACTGTAATTTTGACAATTAAAACTATTGTAATTTAATTTGTGAGCAATATTTGTATGCAATCAGTCACCATTTGTGCAATATTATTCTGTTCGTTAAAATAATACACATTTTTTAAATATAAAATTTTACTGTGTTTGGAAGGTGCGAGAGCATGGTTTGGAGGTCGCGAAAACACAATGTAGGGAGTAATGTAGTGAAGCTGAAGCATGTCGTAGTCTGTTCTAGCAAATGGCTGATTGAGGAAGGATTGGTGCAACGTGTGGGGTAGCAAAGATTTTTGAGCCAATTTAGCGGAGATGGGGACGTGGGAATGTTGGAGAGATGGATGGAGATGGAGCCCTTAAGGGGCATATTAGTTAATTTTTCAAATTTAATAGTTTCCTCATTTCTTGTTATTTTGTTTAGTGTAGGCATGTAATTTATGGCATACTCCTTTGTTGGTTTCTCCAGTTGGACTTGAGGCAAGAATTTTGGTTTGAGGAAATGTTAAATTATCAGTAGCCATGGCACCGTCGGTTCCTGCAGTACTATCTAACCTACATTTTGGTATTGTGTAATGTGACATAGCAACCTAAAATATTTAATAACATTCAAAATTATTAGTCAGGCGAAGTAGTCTGTTTATTTCATGGCCTCCTTCTGTGAAGATTCAGCAGAACCCACTAATTATATATCTTATCAACTACCCTGAGATATTACAAGGGCTCTCTGTGTGTAAAGAAAAGGAAGGAGATACTATCCAGCATGCCTGTGTGCCCATACACGAGGCATGTAAAGTGGCAGCAGTTGCCGCATCACATTGTTGATGGTATGAACACAACAGTTAGGCTTACTTTAATGCTATAAGGTTGGCAAGGTCCCTTAACCTAAGTAGTCTGTCAGTGGATTCTCTATGTACCAAAAATACAAGTACCAAAAAACAGTATCGGCAGAAAATTTTCAGTGGTCCTAACAAAAATCCTATATAAATAATGATAAAATTATGTACTTTCATCTTTTATCGAACATTGCATCATACCTGGCGTAAAAACAACATTATTTTTAAATGATATATTAATTTAACTCAACAGGTTGACGCTAATCGCCACCTGTGGGATACAGGATGGTTCGTAGGGTATTAGTTACCTTTACCAGGCGCAGGCTATGGGTGCCTTGGATGTTGAATAAGGGTAAACAATAACTTGATCTCTCAGTGTTTCATTTAAAAGTCTATATTGGGTAATAACAATACAAACATAGATACTTCTGAGATGGTACCCCGCGAGTTGGGAGCCTTAAGGGCGGCTTAAAGCACTCATACTAACTGCTTCTGACGTCGGGGGGGGGAGAAGCTAGGCGTCTGGGAAAATCCCTTGAGCGGCGACGCTGGTACTTAGTTGTATTTGTAGTTCTGAGTGTTCCGGCGGTAGGTTGAGGTCTGGTAAGATGGGCGGCCGGCCCTTCACAGGCCCTCGGCTCGGTCTCGTTGGCGTGGTGGATACAGCTGGTGTCCTCCTTCGGGGCTGCTCCTCGGCCTCCACCATAACAGCTCTCCACGACACGACTGACCTGGTTCTCTCCTCTGCGGCCCCACGACACGACTGACTCTACACCACTGACTGACCCTGCCGGAGTCCGCTCCCCGGCCTCGACTGACGACTCTACACGACTGACTCACTCGACTGATTGACTGACTCACTCAACCGACTGAAACGGCTGACTAACTTCGCGTCCCGGCGTGGTGCTCCTAGCGAACCCCCACCCGACCGCTACCTCTGGGCACGGGGCTTCAACTGTCTACTTACGATACGACTGGTTCGACATGACTGAAGCTTCTCCCGTCACACGGCTGACTAACTTCGCGTCCCGGCGTGGTGCTCCTGGCGAGCCCCCACCCGACCACTGCTTCTCTGGGCGGAGTACGACTGATTTACTTACAATACGACTGGTTCGACACGTCTGACGCTACTCCCGTCACACGGCTGACTAAATTCTCGTCCTGGCGCGGCGCAACTGTCTACCTCCGCCTCGCGGCAAGGCCGCTGAACAACTCTCTTCTTTCTCCACGTGCCAGGACTCTTAACTCCCCTTTGGCGTCCTCCACATGTCAACTCCATCAGCGTTTTTCCACGGGTCTCCTCGGGGGGACGGGGGGAATCAGGGCCCGCGGCGTTACTGCCAAACACTGTCAGCCCTTTTCTCGGCACGTGTCCAAGTTCTCACGTGTTTTCCTCGGTGCATCAGTGATTTGCTAGCTTAACTCTGCATATTATATTACCTCTGCACGTGTTAACACCCCCTCCCCCCCCGGGCCGGCCTGGTCTTGCGGCACGTGTCCCACGGCACGTGTCTACTGGGGGCCCTACACTGAGGATACTGGTTTAAGATGGCGGGGGTGTGACAGCAGCACTTCTAATACTAACAATGCGGCACGCGTAAAGGTAACATCTTCCTATTAAAATTATATTTTCGGAAGTGTATACTTTACCACCCTTTATCACCAAAAATTGTTTGAAGATAGAATAACTTGTAAGTTTTACCTAGCATGAAGTTCATTTTCAATTGCTTCTTGCAGAGAGATTGGTGGATCTATTTAATTTATTTTTATTGACGCATGTCTCCTGGATGAACTGATATCCTGGAAAGGCCTATTCAACACCTTTTATCGCCAAATAATGCATATGCATTGAGCCCAGGCACCACATAATTCACAACAGGTGCAAGTGTATGGAAAAATTAGAGGGCGTGGTTTTGAATGATTAATTATTGAAGACCCAAAAGAAATAAAGTTTAATCACCTTATTTATTAATCTCTGTCTCAAAATCACATTTTTTTAAAAAATTAAATAATATTAATTACTTTAAAAGGCAGACTACCACGCATGCACGGCATCACCAACAAGTGTAGGTAAGCGGCCTGGATTGAATAAGCTTCAGATGTCCTCTGTGATGCTCGGCATAGTTCAGCCATTGAGTAAATATATACACTGAAGAGCCAAAAAAACTGGTACACCTGCCTAATATCATGTAGGGCCCCCCCCCGAGCACGCAGAAGTGCTGCAAGACGACGTGGCATGGACTCGACTAATGTCTGAAGGTATGCAGGAGGCAATTCACACCATGAATCCTGCAGGGCAGTCCACAAATCCAATCTGCACCAATTTGAGAAAGGGTTGCACGTCTGTCACGTTTAATGATTCTCGTTAGTCGTTGTTTCTCCTGTTCTTTCACAATCTTTTTCCGGCTGCAGCGATGTCGAAGATGTGATGTTTTACCGGATTCCCGATATTCACGGTACACTCGTGAAATGGTCGTACGCGAACATCCAAATGTTATCGCTACCTCGGAGATGCTATGTCCCATCTCTCGTGCGCCGACTATAACACCACGTTCAAACTCACTTAAATCTTGATAACCTGCCATTGTAGCGGCAGTAACCGATCTAGCTGCCGACCGCATCGCGTTACTCTAATTGGTTCCATACCTGTGTTATTTGCATACGAATGCCTATAACAGTTTTTTTGGCTCTTCAGTGTACCTAGAGTGGACTTCTCCAGATTAAATTTTCTGACCAATCCAGCAGGTAGGAATGTTTAGTTATTTGGGATGAACATCATGCAGCGCTAGTCCATTTTCTTGGCGACTGTGTGGGAAGGTCGGCAGCGTTGCCACTGTGTCATTTACCCTCTCTCTCACTCATAACCAATCTCTGTCGCTCCTAGACCAAACTGGTTTTCAGGGGGGTTGGGATTGAACTGCACAAGACCATTGCTCGCAGCTGTGGTCCACAACAGTAACCGACTCACTCCTCTCGCAGAATTTAGGCACCGGAAACATTACAAAATCTTTTCTAAATATTGGAAGAAATACTGTTTTGAAAATATGATACACTACATACTGCAGGTATCTTACTAACACATTAAAAGTAACATTGTTTCAATGCTACTAAAGAGGAGAAAAAAACCTATCATAAACCAATCAAAACTATATTTACTGTATGAATAACATTTCTCGTTATGAAGATGATCTTACTCATCATAAAATATATTTTGTTTGTNAAACTATATTTACTGTATGAATAACATTTCTCGTTATGAAGATGATCTTACTCATCATAAAATATATTTTGTTTGTGTAATAGAATCGTGCAAACAAAAGGAGCGGTTAAAAAAAAAAGTATTAATTCAGTCTACAAAATATGAGACGCAGAGAACACAACTACTTTTAGGAAAAGTAAATTATAATTTTGTATATATGCTACAAAGTTAGCACACAAGGATACATATGGGGTACTGAGAAACATAGTGGTGTAAGTCACAAAAAATGAAACTTTGAATTATTCAAACACTCAAACTCCTAAAGATGACAACTCTTTAGATACATAGTGAAGTACATTCAAGTGGTTGTCAAGAGGTAGCACCATTGGTTTTAATGTGTAACTAAACAGGGCTAATTGTTTAGAATCATAGTTGTGTAAGTCTGACTTACACCACTCTGTTCCAAACAAGCAGATTGTGATTATTTTGGGTGTGAGGTTGGATGTGACTGCGTGTTCCTTTAAAATGAGTGTTGGTGAATTTCTGGATAATTTGTTAAGCAGTGACGATAGTGATATTGATCGAGACTATCATCCATCGGAGGGTGACAGTGATACATTAGATGAGCACACTAAAATTGATTTTAATAGTTATGTTTGTAAGAAACCCCTTAACCTCTGTGTTATGCTATGTATAGGTTTACATGGGGTTCAACTGTATGTTTGTGCCAGTAGTGTTGCTCTGTATTAATTTGTTGTTACANTCTATGTATAGGTTTACATGGGGTTCAACTGTATGTTTGTGCCAGTAGTGTTGCTCTGTATTAATTTGTTGTTACAATAATAGTTTAAATTATTTACTAATACAAAGGGGGTTATTTTTAACGAAGATTGTTTGATTCAGATGCACATTAGGAGGATGGCAGTAATTGGAAAGAATCTAAAAAGACAGGTGTGGAAACTGAAGATGCCACATGCAAAGATAATGCACTCAAGCCTAGAAAGAGACAAAGGAATGGGTCTGCACGAGCAACAGCGAAGCAACTCCATCATTCAGGTAAACATTATATTAATACAAAAAGGTGACATTCTAGCAGCGAAAATATTTCAACACAAAGACTAAGGTGTCCCACAAAGTTCACTGAGTAATTCACAAAAGATGAAAAACAAAAACAGTTCAACAATTTTCACAATATGGGTGACTATAGTAAACAAAATGCATNTAATTCACAAAAGATGAAAAACAAAAACAGTTCAACAATTTTCACAATATGGGTGACTATAGTAAACAAAATGCATTTTTATGCTGTCTTGTCCATCATGTGCTCATTAAACAACGGCGACCTCTGGATGGAATCAAAGGAGGCAAATAATGCACCAACACGTATTTCATTCAAAGTGAAAGTAGCACAGTTCGTGTANTATTTACGCTGTCTTGTCCATCATGTGCTCATTAAACAACGGCGCCTCTGGATGGAATCAAAGGAGGCAAATAATGCACCAACACGTATTTCATTCAAAGTGAAAGTAGCACAGTTCGTGTATGTAAAAAATTCTTTCTGGATACATTTCAGGTCAGTGATAGAAGGACGACTAGGGCATTAAGTAAAGTGAGACGTGGGAAGCCACCAGGTGAAAATCTACGACGTAAACATGTACCAGCACGCAAAATAAAACCTGAACACAAACAGTCAGTATGGGATCACATAAATCCATTCCCTGCTTTTCAGAACCATCACACTCGAAAAGAAAATCCCAACAGGAAGTGCCGTAGTCCTGAGTTAAATATTAGAAAAATGTATAATATGTATATTGAGTGGTGCAAGGAAAAACAAATCACTCCTGTTAAAAAATATTTCTACAGAGGTGTGTTCAACAATGAATTTAACTTACATTTTCATGCCCAACAAAAAGATACATGCAAGTTACGTGATAGATACAAACCGTTGATAGATGTGGAAGATAATGGAGAACAAAAAAAATGTTTTGGAACGTCAAAATTGTGTTTATTTGGCAAAAGCTGAAAAGGCCAGAGATAACTAAAAAAACTNTTAAATATTAGAAAAATGTATAATATGTATATTGAGTGGTGCAAGGAAAAACAAATCACTCCTGTTAAAAAATATTTCTACAGAGGTGTGTTCAACAATGAATTTAACTTACATTTTCATGCCCAACGAAAAGATACATGCAAGTTATGTGATAGATACAAACAGTTGATAGATGTGGAAGATAATGGAGAACAAAAAAAAATGTTTTGGAACGTCAAAATTGTGTTTATTTGGCAAAAGCTGAAAAGGCCAGAGATAACTAAAAAAACTGATGGGGAAACAGCTAAGAAAAATGAGGAACTGTATGTTGTAAATGTGGACCTTCAAAAAGCTCTGCTATTTCCCAAACTGACAATTTCCGAGGCACACTACCAACAAACCATGTACTGCTATAATTTGGGTATTCACAATGTTGTTAATAATATAGGCTACAAGTATGTCTGGGATTGAGACAACTGTATTCAGAGGATTACAAGAAATTGCATCTTGTCTTACGAAGCATATTAAGCTGCGCCCTAATAAACACATCATCTACAGTGACACATATGCTAGCCAAAATCACAACACAAAGGTGTCATTATCATTGTAGAAACTTACTCAAAAAACCACTGCGGAAGTCATGGTATCTGGCCACTCTTACCTCCCAAATGACTGCGAATTTGGCCTGATTGAGCAAGCTTCTCGGAATACGAAAATCTATGTTCCAGACTATTGATATAAGGTGATAAAGACTGNCTTAATAAACACATCATCTACAGTGACACATATGCTAGCCAAAATCACAACACAAAGGTGTCATTATCATTGTAGAAACTTACTCAAAAAACCACTGCGGAAGTCATGGTATCTGGCCACTCTTACCTCCCAAATGACTCCGACTTTGGCCTGATTGAGCAAGCTTCTCGGAATACGAAAATCTATGTTCCAGACTATTGATATAAGGTGATAAAGACTGCCAGACAATGCAACAAATTTGCGGTAGTAAGAATGCATGGGGAAGAGTTTGTGAAAACCGATGCACTAGAGAAGGCAACCACAAAACGTAACAAGGCTGTTGATAATCATGAAGTGAATTGGTTGAATATCTAGTGGCTCCATTACCAAAAAGACAAGCCTCTCTTGGTCCTGTAAAAATACAATGACATGCGACGCTTCCTGCACATTATAATTGTTGACCCCACATCATCACGTGCGCATCATGTGCCCCCAAAGGAGTTGAACCCCGACTGGCTGCCTCCAAGGCCAACACCCACATAATGCTAAGAAGTCACGTCATCGCCTCCGTCACTTGAAAACCTGCTGGGAAGCAGCCGCGGGCATGCAAGAGTTTGCCCCTAAGCAAGTGGCTGATACCGCCTGCAATCACACCAAACACATTAATTGATTTCATCCCCTTCAGCGAGCTGCGTGTTCATCCAACAAGCAGGGTCGACCTAGCAGTTTGGGGAACATTATTCAGGAAAAACTTCATGGTGGTGCACTGGTGATTAACTATCTGAAGAAACAAGATATGCTGTATTTACTGAAGTATATCCCCCCAATCCACCCTGCTTTCTTTCAAGGCATCCGAAGCTCCAAAGAAGAAGAAGATTTTGATCCACTGCCAGATGTAGAAACAGAAGGGAACTATGAGTAAAAATGCATCCTTATGCCTAGTGCCAGATATTGTGTTCATGTACATATTATGTTACGTTTTCTTAATGAAGTTCAGCTGTAATGTAAACATGACCATTACAAATTTTCATTTATTTCAGTTTTCAAATGTACTGATACATAAAAATATATATTTTGCAGTTTACTTAATTTCCGAATGTCTTTTGATTCATGCAAAAATATTTTGTAATTTTTTTCTATTATACTATATGGTAAATATGCATTTCTGAGAAAACTACAATACTTGACTGACACCCCCATGTTTCTCAGCATCCCATATATTACCCTACTGTAAAAAATAATTGAAATTTTTAAATGTTGTTCATAAACTGTTGTCATTATCCACTTGTAGACTAGGAGATTACAAACATTCCAGAATGCAAGCAAAATTGTGACACAATAAAGATTTTAAAAATAATTTATATTCTTCTTGATAAAAACTGTACACTATAAACAGTTAAACCAATTGATTTGACTGCATTTAAACACATATGGACAATTTAATTTGGCGTAAACTGCAAAGTCTGAAAGAACTATTAGCAAATGGTGCTGATTCACTGCCTTCAACCAATTTTTTATGTATAAATGGTAATATTTTGTAATGTATTGCTGTAGTCGGAAGTAGAATATTGCAACTGCCCTTATAATGTCTAGTTTTCATGTGTTTGTTAGTGTTATCATTACTGATAATAACTTCAATGTCAACTTTTTTCGCACTGCTATGAGTTTGAGGTTTTAGTATAGAATATAAAATGATGTGCTATGTTACTATCATGTAACTGTAGAAACACATAGCTGTCAGCTCTCCAGACAATAACCACTAATGCACATCATTAATTTAAACATGGATCTGAAAGATACAAAAATTGTACTATCACTTAAAAAAAAACTTTTGTTAGAGTTGGGCTTTATACTTGATCCACTGCCAAATGTAGAAACAGAAGGGGAATATGAGTAGAATAGCTTATTCCTGCAATATGCATAAGGTTTTCTGCTTTGCGTCCTTTGGATGACATTACTTTTTTAGATGTTTTCACTTATCATTCTGATCACACTAAAAGGAAAGTTAATGAGATGCACATTCATACAGTTCACCTGAAGTATGTAAATGTTGTACATGTCTCGGGAAATGCCACACGCAAGTACATGGAAAAACCAACGTGTGTATGTCTCACGCCCTTCCAGCACATAGGCTACAATTTTGAAACGTGGTCTATAATTCATAATTGTTATTCAAAATATTTTTCTTCTTAAGAGTGGTATGGAGGCACTAACTTTCAAAAAATACAACTGAGAAAAGTTCCAAAAATGTATACAATTTAACTTTTAATAACCTGGAAGAGTCAAGATAAAAATAACCAGTTTTCTTCATGATTTGTTATAAACCTGGCATGGCAATGAATGTGAAGTTAACACGCAGGGCAGTGAGACCACTGCCTATCTTTTACAAGGCGAGGCACGGATGAGTGTAAAAGTTTTGTCAAGATTCGAGGATTGGTTTTTATTCATTCTATCATTAGTATTAAAATAACATTTTCCTGTAGACTTTCTAAGTTTTAATAATAAATTATAGATAACTGCATTCGCTGTGTCAAATACTTATTCATTCCTTTCCTGAAAAAATATCTGTAATCGATTAATAGCTACACTATTTCATTTTCATGCGCTTTTCAGCTAGAGCTCATAATGGGCTAATTTGGGCTAATAATTTTAAATTTACGTGCTTACGTTCCAGTAAAAATTCAGTTTTTGTTTTCCATCAAAATACTTGTTCAGAATCTGATCAGCTGGCTAGCTGCTATAAGGGATGCAAATAAATATGCCTGCTGGTGTGTGTCAAGTATTGTACATGTACCAGGTTCGGACACAGCCTTAATGACACTTAAATTAACAAATCTAAAATATTGATTATTTGTACGAACAGTCACTTTTGTGGTACATCACAACCCATTATAGACCCCTGTGTGTTTAGCATATATTTCTCGACTAGTGAACAATCACTTCCTGTCAATTTCCTTTCACATAAGAACTAAATAAAAACACTACTTCAATGTATGACATCATTCATGATTAATATAAAATTTGTAATTGTAAGTGCTAACAGTACTCATATTGAATTTCATCATGGACACTGTAACTGAAGTAAAATTAGAAATTAGAATTAAAAACAATTTAAATAACATAAATACAGTTATAGTACCTATGTACTATTCATTAGAATGATCATTAATTTTTTTTTATCGTTCATTTTCACAGAGATAAACAAATTGATATCACTACTAATTTCAGCAAATACAGAATTATTATCTGATGCAAAAATTGTTAGCCTAGAACATTGCTAAAATTCCTTACTACTTTATTTACTATATTTTCTTCTATCTTGCTACCCGGTGAGAAAATTAATTAATTTATAAATGATAGACAACAGTTTAAGCTTCCAATGATGACAAGAATAATATCTCTAGATCTATATAATGTTTATTTACACAACAGTGAAATCACACTGTCTCAATTTACTTAACTGCACCATTCACTGAGCCTATGCAGTAAATCATGAAGAATATTAATTAGTTCAGAAACACTCTAAACATAAATATTCAGTGACATTACAAGATAATGTTATTGAGGTACACAAGCTTTTCGGGTTGCGGAAAATATTCTACGACAGAAACAAAAAGATTTTCTTATCTGAGAATTAAGACATCCAGACTGTTTCGCTGAAGGTTTCAATGAAGTTGAGAAATCTGCAAAAAAATAGGTTTATCAAACATGCTGTGGCTCTTTTCCAATGGTTTTGACACTGTATAGAAAACTAAAGAGCACTACTGTAACCTACTGACGTAGTTTGTACACATTAATTTAGGTGGTTTAGACGCTTTAGCATAAAACTTAGATTTACAACTGTAAAGATGTATTACGTTTTCAAACAAAAATGAAAAAACACTAGTGGTCCAGGGGATGAATATGCTTGGCACTGCAGTTCCAGAAGAAGTCTGTAATAAAAAAAGTCTTCAATCTGTTTCCAAGTAATGATTTCATCTTCTACATTAAAATAATTACGTTCTGAATTGTTTCTTACGCCTTGAATCAAACGAGGTACATCCAACAAGCTATAAATCTTTGAATAATTTTGGATATGGTAAGGCCTGTCTCCAGTTATTCACATCTCAAAAACTTCCTGATTTGTGGAGCTCTGATCACAGACTACTGCTCTGATATTTAGGCCAATTTCAAACATAGTGGTAAAAGACCATATCTAGTAGCAGCAACAAGCCATCACTTCACAGGCTCCGTGGACAAAAACAAGCAGCGGGGGGATTTTCCAAGAGTACATTAGGCATCTTACTATAAAACAAGTGCTTTAGTCATCATTTCCTCTTTTCCTCCTAAATAGCCACGATACTGGATTGTTTTTCTTGTCGTAAGAAAGCCACTCCTTTTCATCGAAAATAAAAACAGAGCTTTTCTCATGGTTGCTCTTTGTTTTGAGTTTGAACCAAAGTTTGAATTTTAATTTGTCTGCTATTCCTAGCTGCAAGTTTACCACACCAACCCCTTTCCTTAAAGTACTTTCACTGGGAAACCAAAAACCTTGTTTAAGCCATGACTGGTACAATGAAGGCAATTTATAATACAGATTAAAAGCAAAGTCTCTTCCCTCCTGCTCCCGTGTCTTTTTCAATCTGTGGTTTATCTGTGCCTTTAGAAGTGTTAGAGGTACTTTTACTGGTTGATGATTACCCATCTGTAGCAGTATCAGCTGGATTCAGTTTAGTTTTTATTTTATTTCGCCTGTAAGCAAATTTACTGTGTGTACGTTTCCAGTTAAAATGTTTTTTACGTAACTGTTTAATCAATTTTGCTTTCCTTGAAGTTACTCGTGAATTTGCAGCGATGTCTGGACTCTCGGTACTGTCATTTGAAGGCGTTGTTGCAGCTGGGTTATTTACAGCTCAGTTTGTGTCCTCTTCTGCACTGGTATATGGTGGTTGTGCCATACGGAAGTTTTCACTTGAAACAGATATGTCTTGACCATGTTTGTACAGTACGGGTAAAACAGTTTTCATAAAATGACTTTTTAATAAATTCGTAAATCTTCTATATAGAAATGGTTTTCAAAAATACCTTTTCTTTTCAGTTTTGTCTGGTAATTGCAAGAAATGAGTCACTGCCCCTGCATNCGATACAGAAATGGTTTTCAAAAATACCTTTTCTTTTCAGTTTTGTCTGGTAATTGCAAGAAATGAGTCTCTGCCCCTGCGTAACATTCACTCCAGGCATCTAACGAACACAAAAAAAATCACTTTCAGTGAATCATAATTTAATCACATAACACATAAATGAAACTTATAAACCTATTTTAATGCTGTGAATAGAATAGAGTGGGGCGAAAGTTCACAGTTTAGGTATTTCTGGTTCGGTGGGTAATAAGATAACTCATATTCAATCAACAAGCTGTAATAGTGGACTACATATACATAAGCCAACTATAAGCTAAGCCACATTTTTTTTGTTTGTAAAGAAAAAATATTTAAACATATATATAATCAGGGCTAAACATCAATAAATAGTTAACTATGTTTTGTGATTGACATTTCTGTGGTGAACTTTGTGAAGGAACATCGCCTACATTCCATCTGCAACTGCCTCTGTCGCCATAAATCAGCAAGAATCTTCCCATTAGGGTCCTCAACAATNCGTAAAACAGCAAGAATCTTCCCATTAGGGTCCTCAACAAAAATTGTGAGCCAATCTAGCCCTAGGGATTATCTCGCCAGGAGTGTCATTCTTAGTTTATCTTCCTTTTCATTTAGCACAGTCTGGATTCTCCATGGCCGGTGGTATAATTGGTTATTTTGTTTGGAAATAACCATATAGTTGGAGAAAATCCAATATATCTTAATATCCTTTGTGAGATGTGCTTATTAATTATGTTATGTAACGAGTTACCGTTGTAATCAGTCAAAGTGAGCACTTAGTGCCGACAGCTGGCCTTCGGGTATGATCATAGAAGATGGAAACTCATTTATTGTGTTTGAACTGTATTTAAATCTAGGCTAGATCTGTGGCCAGCAATTGTAATTTAGAATTTTTTCCCCACCATTATTTTAACTAATGTAATTTATGTGTAATGAGCTGCGGTAAGTTTGATGTTAAGTGCATCAAGACGAAGTATTGAAAAATGGTTAATTTCACCTTTTTATTACGGTTAATTTTTTCCTTTCGAAACACCAGTGGTCTGCTCTTTAGCCGGTGCATCAAAATAATTTGTAGAAACTGTTTACAGTTCTGACTGACCTGAATTTCACTTCTTTCAGATAATGACAAATTAAACCATGTTCCTGGTTAAGAACATAATTTTTTACATATCTTCGATTTTGATTCAATAACTGACAAATATAAAACCCTGCACCTTCATACTTTAAGAGACCTTGAAATCTTACTCAGTAGTAAATAGTATACTAGTCAGAAAATTAAAACATGTAGTGTGGGACAAAACCTTGAATATCATGATAGGCAAAATATTGCACTGTGTGTTTTACCAGTCATGGAGTCTTTTAAGTGAAATAGGTATAGTAGAACATGTTTCAATTTAAGTTAGAACTAGAAAATGTANTACCAGTCATGGAGTCTTTTAAGTGAAATAGGTATAGTAGAACATGTTTCAATTTAAGTTAGAACTAGAAAATGTACTGCACGTGTTCCAAGTATTAAAACAATGAAACAAATGCGAAAAAAGATGCATTATGGTCATCATGTGAAGAGCAGTACACAGAAGCTCATGATAAAAATTGGACAATGTGTAGGTAGGTGTTTTGAAGACTGATCCCATGTGATTGTTACATTATTATTGCTGAAATATTTGTTGGCTACAATGTAATAAATTTTATTTTGAAACTTTTTGAAGCCTTTGTTTAATTTCTCAATTTTTCATTATGTACACACTGTTGTCTCATCACAAACTCACTTACACCCCAACCGTTGGGTCAAAATTATGAAATTGGAATTTTTTCTGCACGCATCATATGCAAATTGCACTTTTTTTCAAGGTATGTTTGCAAGATAAAATTTAGAGACAGTTTAATATGCAATTAAATAAATTTTAAGATCATGATCCTGCCCCTCTCTATTCCAAATTTTTCCTAAATGTCTTGAGAGTACAACTGACCTACAGACATCTAAGACAAGCTACAAGAGAGTCTCACATATCTATCACTACATGAACACTAGTTCTGTTGGTCTCTGCAGTACCAATAACATTGTCCTATTGGTATCCAATAGATTACATAGAACTACTACAACNCTAGTTCTGTTGGTCTCTGCAGTACCAATAACATTGTCCTATTGGTATCCAATAGATTACATAGAACTACTACAACATTCATTATTGGTTGGCTGTCAGCTAAATGCTACCGTGTTAATTTTTGTAATTTATACTTTGAGTGTTGCCGACATAATAAACTGTTGCAGTGAACTTCATGAAAACTGCTGGTGAAGTGGTGTTACATCACGAGCGTCTTCGGAGTGTGCGGACATTATAACATTTCAGCAAATTCCATATAACAGTTCAATGGACATTAAATGATGTCCGTAGCACTCAGAGTGTTAAATGAGTAATTTCTAAACAATTAAATATACATTTCATGTGTGGCACTGAGATTTACGTAGCCTGCAAATAGTTTGGACATGAAACTCAGCCTTAACAGTTCCAAAATCAAATTTTACCATAAACCATTAGGTTATATACTACTGGAGAGTTACACCTGTTATAATAGATTATTAAAAGTTGCAAATTAGCTAAAATAAAACATTTCTAGGCAAAACATTTTTATTATTTTTAACAACATGAAAATTTCCAGTTTAATTGTGATCGTTTAATGCTATCAATGATTAAGGATGTCTTTGAATTTAAACTAAGTGGATCATGTTCTAGTTAAATAAAGAGTTAAGTGGAGATATTTGGGTGGCACTTCACATTATGGTTTTGAAAGCCAATGAGGGTGAAGCGTATGGCAGGGGAAAAGGAAGATCGCAGAGGAAACCCACCAACCAGCAGTATTGTCTGACATGATTCATACGTGCAAAAATCCGGGAGCAACTCCACCGGGAATCAAACCCAGTTTGTTGTGGTAAGAGGTGAGTAGTCTGACCACTACACCAGTGGTCCCTCCAGACAAATAAGGAATTTTAAGAAGAATTCATATATACAGTTTTAGTACTTGGTCCAGTTATCCTCTAAGGTTATGCCAAAAAATATGGAGGTTTTTACCATGTTAATTTAGTGAATGCACAGATATTTTATCACGTGCATTAAAAAGTATATTTTCTCACTATTTTTGTGGTTGTTTGGCGTGTTCATTACTATTAGTACAGTAAATTTATTTACACGCATTAATGTATGTATGAGTGCCTACGTGTGAATGTGTGTATATATATAAAATTTATTTACCTGCTTTGCAATTACTTCTGAACTTGATTATCATGTCACACTCTTAAGGACCATTCATGTCAGAGGTAATGAAAACAACTTAGAAGTCTGTGTCATTTGTCACAACAAAAATATGAGACTGCTGAGAGAATTTCATAGCAGCCTATAAAACAATTTTATATATATGCATATTATAAATTATTCAAGGAAAAAGAGATTCTTTTCAATGTAAAGTTTTTTCTGTCCAGTCCATGTTTCAGTTGTTATTGTGAATTACATATTTCAGGTAGAAACTACAGCACTGGTACTAATTATTTTCACAAAGTTTGACATTTTTGGGCAAAAGGCAGTTACTTTAACGTTAAAATAACAGTTTTATAAAAAACAGAAGCTAGAAGAGGGAAGTATTTTCACGCAAATAAGTTTGACAAAGTTTAAAAATTGAGAAAAAGTTGAAAATACGGTAGATGATAATACTCTTCTAATACTTATTAGATCCGGCTTGTAGTCTACTCAGTAAAAGGGTGCAAAAGAAATGTCACATTACACTAGTCAAGGCATAAGTTAAAAATCTTTAAGTACCATTATTTTAATTTCTTGGCAACATGTTTGATTAACACATTTTAAAATGAATTTGCTTTGGGTAATTAACCCTACCTGTGTGTGTACATGCATATTTAAGCAATATTTATGTACGCCAAGCACATAATGATTATAAATACACACACAGTTAGGATGAGGAACACATATACCTTTATTTTCATATGAATGTAAATTGTACGTATTTGTTGTTTTATAGGCTATTCATGGTAAAGTGAGCACATTAGGTCCTCTCATTTGGAATAATAGTCGATAAATATATTATTTTGTAGCCTTAGACGTTAAATTCATGTCCTGTGAAANGGTCCTCTCATTTGGAATAATAGTCGATAAATATATTATTTTGTAGCCTTAGACGTTAAATTCATGTCCTGTGAAATACTTACACTTTGTTTATTATTACATATATGGCAATATTTATTTTAAAAAGTGGTGGAAGGATAAAAATGGCTGGTAGGAAAAAGTAACTTGGGGCCTCAAAAGTGCTCACTTTACTGTGAAAAGCCTATAATTGTATTTATTTCAATAAATTTTCTTGGCTTATTACATTTTATTTCTAAAACACAGATGTAATGTATAGAATGTCGTAGACTGATTGTGTTTACTTTCAATTTGCAACCAGTCATGTTCATAAAATACACATAAGTTTCACAAACAAAATTTTACATTTCTTTAATTGTCAATGAATATTCGTAAAAAAAANGTTCATAAAATACACATAAGTTTCACAAACAAAATTTTACATTTCTTTAATTGTCAATGAATATTCGTAAAAAAAAGTGCTAAAATCAATTATTTAATTCAAGCTTTAAATTTTAGTTTCTTAGTGTCTGTTTGTCAGTACAAAGATCTTTGGTCCGTTAGTCTTTAGCATTTTTAGTCTTGAAATTGCACGACATAAGTGCTTCATTACTTCTAGTCAAGCGAGCTCTGAATTGCGTAATACAATAAAATATNTCTTGAAATTGCACGACATAAGTGCTTCATTACTTCTAGTCAAGCGAGCTCTGAATTGCGTAATACAATAAAATATGATAATTTATACATTTGTCATTACTGTTATGAAAGTTTCACAAGTTCTAAACACGTCGCAAATGAAAGGCGCTTGGTCTAAGTATTTATGACATATAATTGCGCTAACATGAATTATATAAAAATAAAATTAATGCAATGAGCATTCAAAACACTTTCTTAAATTTACCTTGTTGTTTATTAAAAATTTGACATATATATGTATTTATATATATATATTTGTGTGTGTTTTAAACCAGAAGTTTGCAGAGTAACGTACATAATTAAAAAATCCTAAGTTACAGGTTTAGTTTGTATTTTTTGCCATTAGACTTCATCATTAATAGCACGCAAATGTAATTATAAAGTAACTATTTATGGATGATAGTTTGGAAACCACATTTCCATTTTGGAAATACATGAAATTTGAAAAAAAAAATTCTCAAACTTAAAATGTGTGAAAATCAATGTCAGTCAATTTCCTCGATCTTAAAAAATTAATTTGCTGAACTTGTTTAATAAGTGATCAACACTTACTGGAGTTGAGTAAAATTAATACAGGTTACGTTTTACTGTAATGTAGNGAACTTGTTTAATAAGTGATCAACACTTACTGGAGTTGAGTAAAATTAATACAGGTTACGTTTTACTGTAATGTAGCATTAAATAAAATCTGTAACACATTTGAATCAGTTATTTCAGAAACAACACATGTTACATTTTTCACATTTTGAGCAAACAACAAAAAACTGTATAGCTCACACAATTTGTGCATTAAAAATCTGGGAAAAATGTAGGTTGTAAATAAACTATATTTACATTATTTGGCAAGTTTTTGCCGAAAACATTTCATCAGAATTCAAAATATAACATTTTAAACAAATTTCACATGTGTTGTTTCTGCAGGAAATCGTTTTCTTCGACAAAAGTAATGCATTAACTTTTTTTATTTTAACTTTTATTGCTTTCAAAAGAAGGAATGACAAAAAAGTGATGTCTGAACATTCACATCTAGCTATTTAGAAAAAAGAACATTTATTGGAATAAGTGTGAACTGCTCATCAAACTCCATGTATGATTGTGGTCACATCAGCCTCACTCATCTTCAAAGTCCGAGTCTAGGGTCGCAACAGCATTAGAGTTCACAGTATGCCAGTTGAAAATCTCGTTGTAGAATGTTTCATAACCGACAACATAGTCCTCAAGTTTCTTGAGATCGCGAATCTTTTTCTCATTGATTGTGACATGGCCAGCTGGATATGCTTTGGCAGATGGTTGCGCTGGAGCAGTTTTTGTCTTTCTCAGTGTAAAAGTACTTCCTAGCAATCCGGAAATGAACTCCTTGCAAACCACTTTTTCTTTTCTATCATTGTTGTACTCAAACTCTTTATAGGTAGACATAATTTAACTTTTTCTCTGATTTTTGGGAATCCCTCGACCTATAGTCTCATCAGAGAACGCTGTTTTCTTGCAGTGTGGTGGCCACCAAGCTTTGAAAGAAAGGATGTCGTCAGTGGTAGCGTGGTGTATGGTGTCAAATCTACCGTTGTCACACAAACTAAGTAAAAACCAAACTACTGTGTGGTTCTTATTTTGACCTGCAGCCCCGTCACTAAACAACAGAAGTTTAGTTACCGTAGGAGGTAA
>NQII01005017.1:119360-175378 GCA_002778355.1 Clitarchus hookeri | reverse complement strand
GGTGGGAGGCGAGGGCTCTAGCCGCTACACCACCGCGGTCCCTGGACTCTCGAGGCATGCTTCACGGCAGAAGCAGGGCCTGTATTCCCCTCACCTCCCCCCCCCCAGTAATATCCACAATCGTGTGTACTGCGAGCACTACTTTGCTTCGTATAGCCATTCTCACTGGTATCCTGCAGACGTATTATGTCTATCGGCCTACCCAGGAAAACATTGCCCAAGTATCGAGCCGTCTCGAATCTCAAATACCCAGACATCATCCTTCCACTATAAAGAACTCCGTTCACTTTAATCATTCCATACCAACACGGAATGCTTCTTTCATAACCAGGATTCTCATACCAATCCTCAACAACGCGAAACCATGGCTAACGTTACTTCTACTCAGGTTGGGAAGATCAATGTTAATAGTTTGGCAACTAAAATTTTTCGCCAATAGGTAAGCGCTAGTGTCGCATGTGTACCGGATTGTCTCTATTTTGTACGTTAAAAAAGGAAATAATTGCAATAGTCATACATCTATTATAAAACAACTTTGTATGTAACTAAGTAAAATCTTAATTTTTTATTATTCACGTAGTTTAACATTTTAATTAAAAGCGACCTCTGTGGAACATTGCGCACCTAGCGGTAGTTATACCACACTTCTGCCATAGCCTGCTGGACAGTAGGGCTATATGCAATCTTGATGCAGCGGTAACGATGCGATAGTCTTTAAATGTAATTGCAATATGGTAAAAACAACAGCAGGTGAAAAAGATTGCATATTACAATGTTAGCGATACTTGTGATATTGGCGATATTTGTNCCCCCGAACCCTTCTGGTTAATCAAACTACGCCAAATATAATCTTAGTTTTTGTTAATAATTTTAGGAGTCATGTTCCTTGCTATTATTTTCTAGTGAAACAGAGTGTGTTTGTCTCGCTGTAGCTTATTTGGCATTCGGGAAGTCATCAGTTCGATCCCCGCGGCTGCACTGGGATTGACTGTTCCTAAGTGCCTTTCAATCTCTATTTTAAGAAAATGCGGATATAGTTTACCATGTAGATACTTTAAAATTACTGCCCTTTTAGACCATGAATCTGATTTGTGTCAGAGCGTAAAAAAAAAAAGAAATAAAAAATAAGCATACCTTCCGTTACATTTTATAAGCTGTTCGCGTTTGAGTGAACACTTGAAATTCATTCCTAGGATCTACATTTTATACATTTCCACAGCACGGAAATTTGTGCCACGGACCCGATCACTTTATTAATGTGTTCAAGTGAAATCGTAAAAATTTAGGAACGTAGGTATGGCCTAATTTATTTGTTATCTCTCATTCTTATGTGCATAAAACTTAGAGATACCAAATGAGATGTGGTCAGTGTTTACAAATTTAAACGTGGTACTTTTCATTTGTCGTTAAGACATGGAACTACTTTCCTTTCGTCGTTGCTAAGTTGACTGGTAGCAGTCATAGTAGATACTTCTATTTTGCAAAGGTTGATTTCCAATCGTGATCGCTCAATCGCGGACAATCTATAACAAAGTTATATGTATAGTGCCCAACAAGTTGACAAATTTCTCTTAACGCCCTTTAATACTTTCAAGACACAAATAAAAAAAATTAAAATATAAAAAAATTTAAATTTTATAATACCAAAAAATTAATTAGTAGATTAGTGAGATTTTCCATGCCCTTATTTAAGTAGCCGGAAGAAATTTGCCACACTATATTCCTGCCAGTTTTACGTAGGGTTTTATTTATTTGTACATCTTTCCTCACTCCACTTTCCTCTGGCCAAGTTAGCACGTATCAACATTTACACTCGCTAGTGTATTTTGTCTTTCATAACTTAGCTGTTTGTGTCCGGAAAATATACATCGCGTCTCGCCTCTCACGGGATGGTGCAAGTAAAACAGCTTATCTCCCCTTCCTCCACGACAAGGCAGTCGCCATTATTAAGTGGCTCTCAGTTTGCGTTGCACTCACCGCAACACACTAATCCGCGCTGCCTGGACGGGAGAGTAATCATGTTTCACCGGCACACACCTTGCGGCGAACCTGAGTTGAGAAACATTTTCCGACCACGGCCACCCGACGTCACGCGAAGACAAACGCCGTGTCCGACGGCCGGGTTGCACCTACACCACTGGCGGTTGCTGGCTTGAGTCCAGCCTTGCACACGGAATTATTGTTGTTGGTGTAATAGTTGATATTTTTTATACAATTGGTAGTCATTTGATAACCTAAACTTGTCGGAATTACAACAGAGACTTCTACGTGTTGTGGATGCGACTCAAGGCGACACCCCAACTTAAAGGAAGACAGTGGGGAAAGGGTGATACAAATAATTCTTAGTGCTACCAATACTTTTTAATAGCTAAGTAAAACTATTACAAGTCCTCGGGAACAGGTTAAGGGAGGACTGGGTAGTAATTTCTATCTTTCCCCTGAACAAGTCACCCCTGAAGAGCCGGAGATAGGAGCTCTGCCGTCTTGTGTCCGCCTCGCGTCGCTGACGCCCCACGAAGACCCTCTCTCCAGGGGGCTTATTCTAAGTTTCGTCGGGAACGGCCCACGTCACCACGAACCCACTCTCTCTCAGCCGACGAANGGCGACACCCCAACTTAAAGGAAGACAGTGGGGAAAGGGTGATACAAATAATTCTTAGTGCTACCAATACTTTTTAGTAGCTAAGTAAAACTATTACAAGTCCTCGGGAACAGGTTAAGGGAGGACTGGGTAGTAATTGCTCTCTTTCCCTTGGACGACTCGCCCCTGAAGAGCCGGATATAGGATCCCTGCCGTCTTGTGTCCGTCTCGCGTCGTTGAAGCCCCACGAAGACCCTCTCTCCTGGTTCGGATCCCCAGACCACTCTTCTCGCCCCTCCCTCCTGTTAGTATGCTGCAACTCATTCCTATTCGCCGATAGCTTGGCGTGGGCGGAGTTACGGTTGTCAGCCGATGTCCATCCTTCGGCGTCAGCAAGACCTAATCAATACGACCCAACTTGAAGGTTTTTTGCCGATAGATTATGCTTTCGCAATACTGACCCATCTCCTTAGTAGGCCACCGCTAGCCGCCTTTCTCCTGATCGCACTGCATGGCTGCTGTTGCAATCCTAACAAACTGCAACATAATTAACTTTACGCAGTCCAAAACTGCACTCGTAACATATAAAGTTTACTTCGTATCCACACTAAAAAATGATCGATGCTTCCGTGTGCTATGCCCGAAGATCTACATAAAAAAAATTAACTTGGGTTTGATTTGGGTTCTTTTGCTGACAAAGGCGCATAGCATAGGAGTATTTTCAGCCTCCCTGATATTTCTGGCCAAGGAACTGAACAATCTCACGCGTCGTTTGTCATAGTTGTTTTACTCCTCCTAGAACACGTTTTTGTGAAACAAACCAGTTTATTATAAGAGCAGAATGATAACCGGTTTTTTAAAATTAGGGTACGTGTAAAGTACACACCTTGCCAATCACCAGTGGCAGGCCGCAGCACGTCGGTATCGACGACTGTCGATCGTAAATGTTCCGACCAGGGGTTTATTATAACTCTCGCTGATAGTCTGTCAACAGGTCTCGATGTTGATATCGACAGTGAGCGCTTCTGCCGATCGGGAGACGCCGTTTGAAACGATCGGGAGCAAAATATGCCCAAATAGTTATTCTAAGCGTGCTATTGTTTCGAGACCTCACTCTCTCGGCAATGTTCGGGTTTTATCGACAACGCCACCACAACTCTCTCTCTCTCTCCCCCNTTTTTCTGTGTGTTCAAGCAGGCAACGTGACAAATGTAAACACACGCTGACACGGTAATAATGTATGACGAAAGTAATGTTAGTCTTACAAACTGTGCATTGCAAGTGTTTAGTTGATGTATAAAAGAGCATATATATATATATTATTTATACATTGTCTTATATAAAACGCGCATTATTCCATTTATCGAAGCGTAACGCGGAATATTTAAAGTGTAATTTCTCGACATGGCTACTATCTCATCGTAAGGTTTGACACTTGGCGAATGGTTAATGTGTTGTTTACACAGTTTGGTAGTTGAAAACATTACTCGTTTTAAAGGAACATACTGTTTCACTTATAAAAACGACTGTTAAAAGATGAGATAATTCGTTACGTAGTAGTCCCATCTAACAGCCCATTAAAATAAATTTCACTGTGACGTATGTAACGAAATGTATAGAAGACGGTATGTAAGATGTCTTTTTAATAAATACAACCATAAAGTTTGCCTAGAAAATTACGTTTGACATACACAACAAATGCTACCTAATAAAAAGGATTTTAATTGTTTAGTTTAGGAACCCACGAATTCCCGTTACCACTAGTAAAGTAACGTGAATCGTACACAAAAACTGCGTAGCTTATATATTTATTCATAAAATTAAAGAAGCTGCCCATTTAATTAAATTGATTATTGCATGTAAGTATAAAATTGTTTGGTATATCATTATGAGAAGTCAAAAACCTTTGTCAGCCGAGCCCCGAACCCAAAACATATTTCTCTACATATTTGAAGCCAAGCGACATAACCACAAGGCCATTTCTACTCTTATAACATTGACCCACGATACATAAATATACCATTCATACTTCCGAACATGCGCGGATACAATTATATACATATAATAATGTTCCGCATGTATTAAAACCTTATATATGTTATATATTACGTTTAAGGAGGACAGATCCATAAGATTTATGCCCGTTCACAATAAATAAGGCCACCATGCTTCACACCCGCCATGTTGAATTTGTTCTTCCCGATCGGGAACGCAGATTTCGACAACACATTAGCTGTCGAGTGCTCGCGATGTTTCCTCACTAGAATCGAGAAGTCGTATGTAACTTAGAATACCACACAAAAGGAAATACGACGTAAATCGTTATTTCACGATCTGGAGCTGCGTTTCGAGAAACTTCGAATAAACCCCCGGTGGACAAGCAGATGTTAGCGAGAGGGTTTGATTTCCTGGTGTGGCAGAGATTTGTAAAAGCTGCCACGTGGCTGGTTGGGTTCATTAGGTCTGTAAGTTATAATGAGTTGCTTGCTGAATTTTTAAGTTTTTTAATGATTATATTTAGTTAGAATGTGACCCTTCACTCTGATAGTCAAAAACAAACAAACTAAAGCAGCAGTTATCCTTTTTTATGAACATGCACAACGATTTTGCTACACTTTGGTTTTTTATTAATTATTGTTTAAACTTTATGCAGTTTTCAGAAGCGTTAAGTTGGTTGGAAGTTATTCTAGGACAAAGTTGTTTGAAAGGTAAATACCTTATAAGTTCTACGTTAAGAAAACTAAAACGATGTAATGGAACTGTGTATATGGCTATTTTCCAGTGGCAACAAATACTTAATCCTTGCCTAAGTCGTTTCCAGTTTCAAATATTTTCTGGAATTTTGGTTTCTCATTTGATTTTGTTTAGAATGTCTTTGCCATAGTTTTAAGACAAAGTTACCACCAGAAACACACACACACCATGAACACGTGACTTGTGGCAGTTCATGACGGTCGCTTCGCGGAGACACATACAACTGCGCAAGGTAAACAGTCAACACCGTCCACTGTTTGTAATGAAGTTACTCTTAAAGTTTGTCACGATGCACTGAGCGCAGTCTGCTTCTAAACTGGCGTATGTGGGCACACGCCTTTCTCCGGACAACGTCGTCGATTTAATTTAAAGATATTTTTTTTAACTTGAACTTGATAAACAATGAATAAATAAATATTTTATTAGCAGTGGACTTAATATCATACTTTGAACAATACTGAACACCAGGGCAACGTGGTTTCAGTTAATTACACTCTCACATCAACTGGGTACTCAACAATTTCTTACATTATACCGAGTTGTAGTGAAGAAAGGGTGCAGGAAATAACAAGTTGAAACAATGGTTGTGTCGAGATACGTCGAGGATGTACGGAAATATGTTGTTTATTTTTATTTTCCTTCTTGAAAGTACAAGCGTTACTTTTGTTTTAGAATCCATTAAAAGTATATGTAACTTTAGTGCATTTCTTAACATATGTTGGCAAATATCACTAGTTGTTCATTGATTTTAGCCACAATAAATCTCACGACCGATGGGTAACTGGGAAGGAGGTCACATTTCATTCTTAAGTCCTACACTAGTGATAATTACTCTCGCAGTTGCATCTATGAGAATGTTCATCAGTCAAAACAAAAATCATTATTTTATGCTTAGCAGGCTTGTTGGAGGTCATATGTCTGAATATCCTCAGGTCTTCGTCCACAATAACATGTTCTCCAGGAGAACAAGACGAANCTTGTTGGAGGTCATATGTCTGAATATCCTCAGGTCTTCGTCCACAATAACATGTTCTCCAGGAGAACAAGACGAATAGGTTTTCATAAACGTTTCAAAATGTCGCACACAGGAATTACATTACTTTACATCATCAACAGCGTGTATTAGTCATTAATTCAAAGGCAAGTCAGCACAAGGAGAACCATTGTAGTTTCCACCCCTGTTCCATTTGCTGTTCAAAGATGCTCGAGGTTTTGAAGGCCTGACTTAGAAGCCCGACAGCAGACAAATGCAACATTTATAAAAGTAATTTAATCAGAAATTATTTTTAGTTTGCAGAGTATTTTCCACAAATTTCACTTAATTTTATTTAATTTGACATTGGTGCTTCTCCCTCAATTTTCTGTTTTTCGAACATAACAAGCAAATATTAATTAATGGAATAATTATCTCTGGGAATATTTTTTACTTTTTATGAGTAAACAAGGGATAATACTTGTGTCCTGGTTTTGACATTTTGGTTTAAGTTTCTCTCGTCTGGATACTTAAGTTTCACCATTCGGCGGATCTACTCAGTCTCACCACTTCTGAACAGGGATCCTTCAATACATTCTTTTCATCTTCCGCCAGTATCTTTCGAATATTCTTTGCCATTTCATCCGCAAAATGAATGCAAATAAAACAGTAAAAGTGTATCCGCAGCGGCATAAACCGAAGCAGTGGGGTAAAAAAAAAAAAAAAGGAAAAATACATAACTGCGGCGTAATTGGCACACCGCTGGTCAGCTTGGGATTAATTAACTTCAGGGCTGACTTGAGCTGACCATACACGACTTCTCAAGGCTGGAACCTATACAGGATGTTGCCGTATTATGACAACAAAGACTGCGCAGGGCGCGGTGTATATACGTAGCACTACGCGCCCTCTGCCAGTTACAATAAACATTACGTCGCATGGTCATGCCCACAGATGCTCAAGATGATGGAACCTGATTAAAGTGAACTCTCCACTCGACTCATGCCCGAGGGTTAATGTCGCAGGTAATGTATTCGCTGCGGTAAATAGCATGCTAATGCCCGTCTGCGAGAGCCACGTGTGTGTGTTTTTCTGGCCGGAATAGAGAAAGTGGCCAAACTCGTTCCAACTGTAAACAGCCCTGAGGCGACATGCAGCATAACAAAGAAGAAACTCCAAACACCAATGACTCTGCAGATCGAGCCAGCTGAGCTTCTCCGTTTAGGTTAGCGGTGCTTGCGTAGCGGACAGCTGACACGCTAAACAGTTGTTACACAAGCTAACAACATAACATATAGTTTACACTGTATTTAATAGATTTTCACATGGGAAATCAGCACTAACTTTGATGGGTGTCATGGAACATGGCGTATTTCTACCGAAAAAGATTTACAATCGTAGCGTTAAGGCTCCCGTTTGCCTGGCGCTTGAACTGCGTTAGTTTGTGTTTGAAATCCTGATTTTTTTTGACGAAACACTTAAACGTTCCCCCAGTATGTTTACGAAGAAACATCATACCGCAAACGAGGACGGAATGGCACTTTAAAACACGCATGCTGTAAATATTATTTTGGAGTCCTCCAATATAGTTAAAAACGGCTTTTTCAGACTGCCGTATCTTAAAACATACTAGCCGGACACGAGTCNTTTGGAGTCCTCCAATATAGTTAAAAACGGCTTTTTCAGACTGCCGTATCTTAAAACATACTAGCCGGACACGAGTCAAACTACGATAGGAGCCTGTATTGAACTTTTCTATAGACTTTTCATAAATTAAATGATAGGGTGACTGCTGAAAGTGCCATAGGTACACCCAGCACCACGAGAACACCGCACGCCAGTTCAGAGTCCTGCACGTAGTGGCGACAACGCTCTTGTAACGCGCGCCAGTTTTACCCTTATAGCTCCTACACTTCTCCGCAAAAAAAAAGAAGAAAAACGATGCAGGCAGGCATTACGACGAACAAATTTCCTCGCCAATGATATAAGTTCCATACACTCTACGTCCGCGGCTTCCATTGACCGGGATCGCTAAGACATCATAATCATGCGGTGAACTCCACACTTGGTATGACATAATTAACGATAACAGAGTAAGTATTTAGTGGTTCGACGCCCACCCTAACTCAGTGGTGCAGTTGCTTTAGCTCCTGTGTACTAAACACAGAGGTGACAAGTCATGGGATAGCAATATGCAAATATACAGATGGCAGTAGTATCGCGTACAAAATGTATANCAGTGGCCGACCGCCTGCACTTAATGGCCGAGACCAACGACGTGTGCGCAGAATGGTCAGTGTTGACAGACAAGCAACACTGCGTGAAATAACCGCAGGAATCAATGTGGGACGTACGACGGACATGTCCGTTAGGACATTGCGGTGAACTTTGGCTGTACTGGGCTATGCCAGCAGAAGACCGACTCGAGTGCCTTTACTAACAGCACGACATCGCCTGCAGCGCCTCTCCTGGGCTCATGACCATATCGGTTGGATCATAGACGACTGGAAAACCGTGGCTTGGCCAGATAAATCCCGATTTCAGTTGGTAAGAGCTGATGGTAGGGTTAGTGTGGCGTAGACCCCACGAATCCATGGACCCAAGTTGTCAACAAGGAACTGTGTAAGCTGGTGGTTGCTCCATAATGGTGTGGGCTGTTTTTACATGGAATGGACTGGGTCCTCTGGTCCAACTGAACCGATTATTGACTGGAAAGGGTTATGTTCAGTGACTTGGAGACCACTTGCAGCCATTCATGGACTTCATGTACCCAAACAACAATGGAATTTTTATGGATGACAATGCACCATGTAACCGGGCCACAACTGTTCGCGATTGGTTTGAAAAACATGGACAATTCCAACGAATGATTTGGCCACCAAGATCGCCCGACATGAATCCCATCGAACATTTATGGGACATAATCGAGAAGTCAGTTCGTGCACAAACACCTGAACTTGCGACACTTTCGGAAAAAGCGAGTTAATTTTCACGGTAACTAAACGCACTTGATATTTTTTAACAGCTCAATCATAATAGAAACGAGAAGAATGTTTTATGCGACGTGGCAGAGGAGCGGGAGAATGAGTGCGGTTATTTGTCCGGCGTAGAAAAATGTGTTGTATGAAAGCAGACGTAATTTCCACCATGGCAAGGAATACGTGTACCTCAATGACATAGCCCGAAATTTCTCAATTGAAAGACGTGTGGTCGTGGTGGTGGGGGGGGGGAGGTGAGAGTGTGTTACACTGACTGAAGAGAAGGGTGGAAGGTTGCAATGGTGTTGGCAATGCTGACACGTGTTAAGACAAATAATAGAAGAAAAATTACTACACATTATAATAAAATGCTTAAATTAGGAGGGGCAACTCCCAGCAACAACCCCCTCCCCCGGGCTATGCGCCCGTATGTGAGTACCACGTGACCATGCATACGGTCCGGAGAAGGCGTGTGGGCTTGCGAGCAGGCGAGCAGCCCCTAACACCTAAGTGTTTAGTCCATTCACGGTTACTTCAACTTCTCTGAAGCCCTGCTATAGTCCTACTTCCAAAACATTCCTCTTCCTCATCCAAAAAAAAAAGTTTACAAAATTACAAGAGGGTTAACGCACGGCAACCGTGCACGTTCAGTGCAATAATATTTTGCTTACGAACTACTTCTTACTTGCAACTATCAACACACCTATTCTTTTTGCTCTGTCTTTGATATTTGTTATACATGAAATATTATAATTAATAGATAAAATATAAGTGAAAGTTCAATTTAACCAAAAACAAGGCAATTTAATAACATGTCATATTTAGGAAGCAACCAAACACGTGTGGTGTATTTNGTTCAATTTAACCAAAAACAAGGCAATTTAATAACATGTCATATTTAGGAAGCAACCAAACACGTGTGGTGTATTTATTTTTTCAAAGTTTTGATTCAAAAAGTGTGAAGAAACCGCGCATATACTATAGAAAAACATATCTCGTATAAATAGGCTCACCATAATACATTTCGAACTAAATGGGACAGAAGCCTTAAAAGAGGATTACACATCCTACAAAATGTTTTACAATTTTTAATCATTTTTAATTATCTATTATCTTTTCAAAAATGTAAAAAANATTACACATCCTACAAAATGTTTTACAATTTTTAATCATTTTTAATTATCTATTATCTTTTCAAAAATGTAAAAAATAAAAATAAAAATGCGCTTCTTTAAAGTTTAATTTAGTATGTCATTATTTTATGCACAAGTTATAACATATCAAACATATTCTTAAAGTTAGATATGTGCACCCCGTGGTTCATTTGTAAAGGATAATCAGTGTAAAAACACGGCCTATGCGCTACTAATAGATAAACAAAAGAAATAATCAAAATGTGGAGAATTACATTTAATTTGTACGAGTTTAAGTAATCACAAAAAAATCATATTTTAAATCTTGCATTTATTTTCTTTATTACTCATCACTCTAAAATATTAGAACCGACAAAGGTATGAATAACTTCTAAAACTGGGCAGTTCCATTCCAAAATGGACGTATGGACAACCAACTTATCACCACCNCTAAAACTGGGCAGTTCCATTCCAAAATGGACGTATGGACAACCAACTTATCACCACCACCTATGGCAACAGCGATCGATTGGTAGCAGGCTGCAATCTGGACTCCCTTAGCTCACTACACTTCGAACAGTGAGCAGTGTTGGGAATTACCAGATAGATATTTGAAACAGATCAACTTACTGCCTTCACCAAGTCGAAAAAATTGCAGTTGTGATCATAGTCCTTCCTTGTCAATCATATGTTGAAATAGAAAACATTCACACACTACTTTAATCAATTTTATGACCGATATTCACGAACAAGTTTGAAGTTCCACACTGCGAATTTCGTAGTATAAGTCTTCAAGGTTCCTTCAAACCTCGAGGCCCCAGGTTCGAAACCCGGTAGACCTTGGATGTGTGTTCCGTTTGTGAATGTAAGAAATATTGGTTCAGTCCTCTGCGTTTTTTCCGGTATAAAATCGTGACGTTCCGATAAATGGCTTCAGAAATAAAATGCACCAAATACAACTGAAATGAGCGGAACACAACGTAACGCATTAATTTGTTAAAATTAAATGGTTAAGTTTAACTACGGGCTACGGGTATTCGTTGAGCTTACACCAGGGATTGCGAAAATTTAGAACCTCAGAAAATCGGGGACTATTGCACGCACTTTCCTTCACANTTTGAGCTTACACCAGGGATTGCGAAAATTTAGAACCTCAGAAAATCGGGGACTATTGCACGCACTTTCCTTCACATCCCAGTTTGCGATTGTCTATCGGCGAATGCGACGCAGAAACATCATTCGTGAGCACGAACAAGCGAACCGCGAGACTTATTTCTACTTCTGCAAGGGGCAGCGGTGGCGTAGTGGCCAAGGCGCTCGCCTCCCACCACGACGATCCGGGTTCGATCCCCGGCGGCTTCACTCCCTGATTTTCGCATGTGGGAATCGTGCTGGACGATGCCGCTTGCCGGCGGATTTTCTCGGGGTACTCCCGTTTCCCCCCGCCCTTGCATTCCAGCGCCGCTCCATTCTAGGGTTTCATTTCTGTCATGCTCGGGGATGACGGTCACCTACGGGTCTCAGCTGGAAAGATCGTCACTCGGAGGGTGTTGCCTTGCCCTGGGTGCACTCCCCACACGCCATTATTTTTTCTACTTTGTAACCACGGCACTAACGGAAGTTGGGTTATATTGAGTCTTCCGTCCAGGATATATTTAATTGGCAGAGAGGCGTTCTGTAAAGCGGGCAGGATGTGCAATTAGTCCCTTCTCCCACTTACTGCCGTACAATGCACTCTCCGCACGTTCTTGAGCGCTGCACGGTTNGGATGTGCAATTAGTCCCTTCTCCCACTTACTGCCGTACAATGCACTCTCCGCACGTTCTTGAGCGCTGCACGGTTTGAGACAGCCTCGATTGCGCAGTATCGCCTATTCGTGGTTTCTTCACACTTTTTGGATCAAATCTTTGAAAAATCACCCCATTTATGAAATGTTTGGTTTTCCCTAAATGTGTCATGTATCACAAGCGTTTTATACTCGTGTTCACATAAAAACACCTTGTTTTTGGTTAAATTGAACTTTTACTTTTATTTTACCTATAAATTATATTTAATTTACAATTAGTACGAATAGAAACAGGGAGAAAAAAAATGTGTGCTGGTAATGCCTAGTGAGAAATTGTTCTTATGCAAAATATTACTACACTAGGTACGAACAAATCCGGTGTGCTGTCCCTTTGGTGTAATTATCTAGACTCTGTTAAGCTTTGTTACCATGAGGCAGAGGAATATTCTGGAAGTATGACTTTAGCAGGGTTCGAGAAAAGTTGGAAGTAACCGTGAATGGACTACACAGTGCTGTGATATAGGATTATCTGAACGCTCCTTCGGACCGGAAATACAAACCAGCGGAACTCCTGAGAATCTCTGTAAGGTTGGCGAGAATGAAAGTTAAATCTCGGACGTATCAAGGGCCGCCAATCCCTTGGTTTGTACTATACGAGTGCGAGTGTACACTCGGGGTGCTCCCGGGTGGATAATGCATACTGTTACAAGCCCGAACAACTGCGAGAATGCGTGTGCACGGGAGAAAAAATAATTAGTGCCGTTTTATTGATGTGTACTAGGTAGCTTCTGGTTTGTACAATGAGACAGAGTTGATTTTGTAAATAATGGACATGGCGACTGACTCGTAGCGTGGTATAGGCCTTTCACGTTGCAATGGGATGTTTTGAAATCAGCCTTTGAAAACATCACTGCCTGTTAACTTCATGTATATATACTACCGTACATACAGACGTTCCGGCTTTCAGGTAAATTGGCAGCGAATCAAGTAAAATAGTTCTAGGCCTTGAAGTTGTATTGAGAGTGCAATGTTGTAATTTATGGTGAATCAAGTGTGTGTTATTTTGCTTTATACACATTAGAGTACCAACTGGCACGAAATTAACACAATCATGTTCCTAATGATTTTACATTTTCGCTTGACTGGTGCATGAATAAAGTCATCAGGCCTAAAGGAAAACTAAATATTACATATGGCGGAATAATACAAAAACATGAGTAAAGTACATCTTGAGCAGGGTTTTCAAATGTGCTCATTTTATCGTGAACAGCGTAAAAGTTACAATGGTTCACGTAAAATTCATAAAGTAAGAAATTTTGTTGATCTACTTTATTTAATAAAAAATGATACATCGGTTTAAGATACTGGTTACTCGCAGAGCCTTTTACCAGTATAGCTGGAAGATTATCTACTCCCAAAAATCTGGATCTACCTGTGGCTGGAGGATGAACATGAGCTTGCCAGAAAGTTCTGCCTACTGAACCGTCGTAATAGGTTAACATGGAATTATTAACTCGGTTTAACGCTCGAAATGGTCGACCCAGATTAGGAGAAGCTGACTCTGTTAATGTAACTGGCTGCTTCGAGTCCTGCTGTTGTTTTTTAGATTGAGGAACGCGGAAAACGAGTGGTATACGAATGGAGAGATGACCATGGTAAAAAATGGAGAGAAACTTGGGAGCCCAATTTATACAGCATTTCGGTGTCCTTTACACTATCCACATGAAAATAACACCCTGAAAAATTCTGGCCAGCTGGGAACTGAGATGGAACCGCTGGTTACAAAGGCGAAGGCAAGTGTGCTAACCACTAAGTTAGATATTGAGCACACAGTAACAAACACTTAGAAAATAAAGCATGTAAAGGATGTGACTGTTCACAATAACGTCAACTGTGATACGCCGAGAAAAAAAATGATTGGGCCAACAAAATGCTTAATTAAATGGTGATAAACTTTGGGCATCTAATATTTAAAATTACGTTACTGACCAAACCAAATTTGATGAATAGCAAAACTGAATTCGTCCTGCCGAACAAATATAATCCTGGAGTTACGTAACCCATTTGTTGATCAGACAAATCTCCGCTTGGTTGGAAAAACTTAACTTTTAATTGCCACTGTTCAAACAAATATTTTGTTTAGGCCAAAAATTAAAAATCCAGTGATTTTGTTATTATTAGAGTATACGAGAAGTAGAGGGGAACTACTCTATGGTCAGACGGCTTAAGTGCAAACATCTCACAGCTGTAAACCAGACTTCATTATCAACCAATACGAAGCCGAGTTTGCCGACGTGGAAAACAAAGTGGGTGTTGCTCGCGACGTGTCCTTCCTTAATTCAATACAGTTCCCACAACATGTCCACGCCAGCGTTTCTTAACTGGGTTTATATTTGTACACTGTCTCCTTTCTAGTCCCTCATATCGAGTCGCATAAGCGAAGTTGCGATTAAAGCTACACAATCAAATATCTTTGAAATTAAAACAAATTTACGAACTCGCAAGTCCCTTCAACGTTAATTCAGACAACATTCCTTCTTTGCGAGAAAGAAATTGCGCGTATTTCACATTTCGAAAGTTAATATCATTGATATTGAAAACGTTCTTCGTACTTCAAGTTTTAGGTTACTTGAGGAATACACGTCAATTAAGCGGAAGATGTTTTGGAGCCAATATAAGAATAATTAATTAACACGAAGAAAATAATAGCATAATGATTTCCAATTTTTGGGGAAAACTCGATTTCCCATCCCAGTGAAGTCGGCTATGATGTGTGTTAAATTTAATATTTAGTATAATTTTATTATGCAATCGAAGTTCAGCAACTCCACCATTCTTGGTTCTTGATGGTAATTTTTTTCTATTCAGTAGCAGTCGGCACTATGCATATGTGATACACGCACCCAAAGTCCAAGACTATACAAAAAAAACAGCTTGTCAGAAAACAAAACTTAAGCTACTTTCAACTGCAAGAAATATTGGTGTTCTTTAAATCAGTTTTCAGGAAGTAATTCACCTTAAATAAAATAAATTTTCTTGCGCAAACTACTTGTTAAAGACTAAGCTGCAGAATTTTCGTGTAAATACGTACTTGTTGATTTTTANGGATGTGCAATTAGTCCCTTCTCCCACTTACTGCCGTACAATGCACTCTCCGCACGTTCTTGAGCGCTGCACGGTTCGAGGCAGCCTCTGTTGCGCAGTATCGCCTATTCACGGTTTCTTCACACTTTTTGGATCAAACCTTTGAAAAATCACCCCATTTATGAAATATTTGGTTTCCCCTAAATGCGTCATGTATCACAAGCGTTTTATACTCGTGTTCACATAAAAACACCTTATTTTTGTTTTAAATTTAACTTTTACTTTTATTTTACCTATAAATTATTATATTTCATCTACAATTAATATGACTAGAAACAGGGAGAAAAAAAGGTGTGGTGGTAATGCCTAGTGAGAAATTGTTCTTATGCAAAATATTGCTACACTAGGTACGAACAAATCCGGTGTGCTGTCCCTTTGGTGTAATTATCTAGACTCGGTTAAGCTTTGTTACCATGAGGCAGAGGAATATTCTGGAAGTATGACTTTAGCAGGGTTTGAGAAAAGTTGGAAGTAACCGTGAATGGACTACAAAATGCTGTGCTATAAGATGATTATCTGGAAGCTCTTTCGGACCGGAAATACAAACCAGCGGAACTCCTGAGAATCTCTGTAAGGTTGGCGAGAATGAAAGTTAAATCTCGGACGTATCAAGGGCCGCCAATCCCTTGGTTTGTACTATACGAGTGCGAGTGTACACTCGGGGTGCTCCCGGCTGGATAATGCAGACTGTTACAAGCCCGAACAACTGCGAGAATGCGTGTGCACGGGAGAAAAAATAATTAGTGCCGTTTTATTGATGTGTACTAGGTAGCTTCTGGTTTGTACAATGAGACAGAGTTGATTTTGTAAATAATGGACATGGCGACTGACTCGTAGCGTGGTATAGGCCTTTCACGTTGCAATGGGATGTTTTGAAATCAGCCTTTGAAAACATCACTGCCTGTTAACTTCATGTATATATACTACCGTACATACAGACGTTCCGGCTTTCAGGTAAATTGGCAGCGAATCAAGTAAAATAGTTCTAGGCCTTGAAGTTGTATTGAGAGTGCAATGTTGTAATTTATGGTGAATCAAGTGTGTGTTATTTTGCTTTATACACATTAGAGTACCAACTGGCACGAAATTAACACAATCATGTTCCTAATGATTTTACATTTTCGCTTGACTGGTGCATGAATAAAGTCATCAGGCCTAAAGGAAAACTAAATATTACATATGGCGGAATAATACAAAAATATGAGTAAAGTATATCTTGAGCAGGGTTTTCAAATGTGCTCATTTTATCGTGAACAGCGTAAAAGTTACAATGGTTCACGTAAAATTCATAAAGTAAGAAATTTTGTTGATCTACTTTATTTAATAAAAAATGATACATCGGTTTAAGATACTGGTTACTCGCAGAGCCTTTTACCAGTATAGCTGGAAGATTATCTACTCCCAAAAATCTGGATCTACCTGTGGCTGGAGGATGAACATGAGCTTGCCAGAAAGTTCTGCCTACTGAACCATCGTAATAGGTTAACATGGAATTATTAACTCGGTTTAACGCTCGAAATGGTCGACCCAGATGAGGAGAAGCTGACTCTGTTAATGTAACTGGCTGCTTCGAGTCCTGCTATTGTTTTTTAGATCGAGGAACGCGGAAACCGAGAGGTATACGAATGGAGGTCAACAATGGAGAGAAACTTGGGAGCCCAATTTATACAGCATTTCAGTGTCCTTTACACTATCCACATGAAAATAACACCCTGAAAAATTCCGGCCAGCTGGGAACTGAGATGGAACCGCTGGTTACAAAGGCGAAGGCAAGTGTGCTAACCACTAAGTTAGATATTGAGTACACAGTAACAAACACTTAAAAAATAAAGCATGTAAAGGATGTGACTGTTAACAATAACGCCAACTGTGATACGCCGAGAAAAAAATGATTGGGCCAACAAAATGCTTAATTAAATGGTGATAAACTTTGGGCATCTAATATTTCAAATTACATTACTGACCAAACCAAATTTGATGAATAGCAAAACTGAATTCTTCGTCCTGCCGAACAAATATAATCCTGGAGTTACGTAACCCATTTGTTGATCAGACAAATCTCCGCTTGGTTGGAAAAACTTAACTTTTAATTGCCACTGTTCAAACAAATATTTTGTTTAGGCCAAAAATTAAAAATCCAGTGATTTTGTTATTATTAGAGTATACGAGAAGTAGAGGGGAACTACTCTATGGTCAGACGGCTTAAGTGCAAACATCTCACAGCTGTAAACCAGACTTCATTATCAACCAATACGAAGCCGAGTTTGCCAACGTGGAAAACAAAGTGGGTGTTGCTTACGACTCGTTCTTCCTTAATTCAACACAGTTCCCACAACATGTCCACGCCAGCGTTTCTTAACTGTGTTTATATTTGTACACGGTCTCCTTTCTAGTTCCTCATATCGAGTCGCATAAGCGAAGTTGCGATTAAAGCTACACAATCAAATATCTTTGAAATTAAAACAAATTTACGAACTCGCAAGTCCCTTCAACGTTAATTCAGACAACATTCCTTCTTTGCGAGAAAGAAATTGCGCGTATTTCACATTTCGAAAGTTAATATCATTGATATTGAAAACGTTCTTCGTACTTCAAGTTTTAGGTTACTTGAGGAATACACGTCAATTAAGCGGAAGATGTTTTGGAGCCAATATAAGAATAATTAATTAACACGAAGAAAATAATAGCATAATGATTTCCAATTTTTGTGGAAAACTCGATTTCCCATCCCAGTGAAGTCGGCTATGATGTGTGTTAAATTTAATATTTAGTAGAATTTTATTATGCAATCGATGTTCAGCAACTCCACCATTCTTGGTTCTTGATGGTAATTTTTTTCTATTCAGTAGCAGTCGGCACTATGCATATGTGATACACGCACCCAAAGTCCAAGACTAAACAAAAAATTGGTTGTCTGTAAAGTCGGTTTACTGACGATAGTTGAACGTGACAACGTCTTAAGAAAATACTGATGGAATGGTAGCATTTTTCAAAAGAAAATTTTAATTTCATTTGTTTAATAGATTTGTATGTATATAGAGAAGGAGGTAATTGGAAATCACAATGAAATTGATCAAGTGAGATTTATTTGTACGCATAAATACAATTATGTCAATTTTTTTTTTACAATTTAATAGTTTTTACAAGTATAAATGTGCGTTGAGCAATTGTTTTACAACTTTTAAACATGTGTAATATTTAATTTCTTACAATCTGTGTTTTTCGCTCGTTCCGCGCTCTCGCTTGCACTTCAAGCCTTACATGGAACGCCTCAGAGCGAGGTAACGCCGCATGAGTCATGTTTTTTCGTGCGTGCAGCCGGCTCTATCGAATTATAAGACGTTGTCACGTCAAAAAACAGCTTGTCAGAAAACAAAACTTAAGCTACTTTCAACTGCAAGAAATATTGCTGTTCATTAAATCAGTTTTCAGGAAGTAATTCACCTTAAATAAAATTAATTTTCTTGCGCAAACTACTTGTTAAAGACTAAGCTGCAGAATTTTCGTGTAAATACGTACTTGTTGATTTTTAGTTAACGGTAGACTTGCTCTGCGCGGTGTTCGATGTTTCAACAGGTCCGACGATGAAGACGACGTCGGCGATGGCGAACTTTCACTGACAGAGCTGCTGGTACGGCGTGTTGCCTACCTCCTACGCCTGCTCAGGTAGGCAGGGAATTCCCCCCGCCTGTTTCGTTATCCGCATGAGGAAAACTTGCATCCTCGCGAGTCCAGGGTCATCTGCCAGCTCACATAGCGGTGAACACGCGACGTTCTCTTTATAGACGTCACATCCGCGATGCAGAGCGTTGTGAAAGACGGGGAAGCTGGAGATAGCGGCTACACCGACTACATATTCACAACACGAGAGTCCAGTCTGCTCTGACTACAGCAGAGATAAAGCACAAGTGAACCTGGCGGCGGTTATAATCGCATTACATTTAAACCGGCTAATGTACACGCCCGCACAGTATTTTTTTTTCTGCAGCATGTGCAATAAATGCCCTATCGCCTCTGCTCGAGGCGACGAACCGAAGTACACTGTAACTTAAACAAGCCAACGCTCGAAAGGTTCACGAGCTCTCCGGATTACCGACTCTGCATTGGCGTACTTGCAGTACTCCGCTTAGCGGCGTGAAACTGACGTAAACGATAACACGAACCTAGCAGACACATCTGACGAGAAGCGAAGATGCAGGCTGCTTACTCGGACAGAGAGAGCGAACAGTCATTACGATGTCATACTAAAATGCTTTGCCAACAGTTCATAAATAAAAAAAAACTATCAAAACATGTTAACGTTAGTCGCGACGGTCAATGCACAGTAAAGAATCTACATCGGGGAAAGTTACTACATGTGCAATTTATTTTCAAACCCCATACATAAATAAAGCTCTACAATACATCTGAAAATTTACGTGTCTTAAATAAATACATTTTAGAAGAAAGTTATAAGTTAACTCGTTGGGAAAGGCAATTTGAAATACTTCAGCTATCTGTGCCATAAATTAAAGAGCATTATTCCCGAAATCTTCCGTCCCTCTGTCAAAATTAAAATTTTCTAGCAAAATTTTGTGATATCGTCTGAACGAAAAAAAAAAACACTCAATGGGTTACATACAATTAATCGACGGAGGAAACTATATAAAATAATGCCAATCCTTTGTGAAGCGAAACTTTACACTTGAGATACAGGCACCAAGAATCACATGCATATATGTGTATATATATATATATATTCAAAGTGTAGCTATAATTGTAATAAAAACTATTTTAACCAGGCAAAACCTTTACTCAATTTTCAGCTTCCATACAACGTTGTCCAGAGAGTTAGTAATTGAAGTACCAGACTTCAATTAAAATACGAATCAACTGTGCGTATGGCGCTAAGACCAATAAAGTTTCTCCGCAGGAAGCTTAAATATTCATTTCCTAGTAGCGATCTAGCTCATCTCATTTTAAATGCAATATGTATGCTAATAGCCCAACTGTCCGCCAGGGGTGCTGTAATCAGATGCAAATACATGTCGACAGAAGGTAATTTATAGCCAGCTCGTATTCAGGCACTTAGCTGGATGTACATACAGCTCTGGAGTGTATTGTGGACGCATCGTGCATGCAGGGAATTAAACAGGGTCAACAAAGCGTGGCTACTTTTACCTACAAATTCTTTACGGAGGAGGCTTGCATCACGTGTCAGTTTCTGATGCAATGAAGTATTTTTTATTCATCGGCCCGAACACTTGACATTAACGGACGTATACCTTTTCACATACTTTTGCTTCTGTACTTCCTTTTGCAGGATCAGGCAGTAAAACCTACATATTCTTACTTCACGCCGTCAGATTCTTATAGACAGGCTGTAACGTGAACATCAGGTTGGAAATATACCTAAATCTAATTTAACAGAATAATTAGCTCGTTCCTAAACAGAATTTCTGAATTTGTTGAGCAATGCGTTTTTTTTTTGTAAATGCAGGTACTTTTAACTGGTATATCAATTTTTCATTTCGGACTTGTCCGCCTTATTTGTACTTTAAGTTTTTATTAAATTAATTTTCTTAGACTAAAATTTTATTTTTAACTAGCTCCCAGCTTCAACGTCTTCGTCGCAAATTAACATCTATCTGCCTGTGAATTCTCAGACGAGTTGCTTTTTCTATTGTAAGAATTATAACATGCGCTTATCTGCCTCTCAACGACAGCCAAAAGTCGTTAAAAAATACATATTCTTATTGTGGCTTTGGCAACGTGAAATCTACGGCACACAAACATATATACACATGTCTTAAAATTACTTATATTAATTCTTTCTCACACACACACTTTTATAACAGGACCAATTTTTGGCTGGAGCTCATTTGCAGTACGTAAACAGCGGAAATAAAAAGAAAAAAAAATCTGTTGCACCAGATATTATTGGCAGTATCATGGATGCCAGGTATGACCTCATCGATAAAATGAGGTCGTGTACAGGAAAATGACTACTACATTGAAAGTCGTCCTCTTTCCGTACGCAAATCCGCCACCCGATCAACGCGCTCGCTGTTTTGCAAGCAGGTTTATGCTTGGACTTGATGCGCATTCCAAGCACGTTTTCGCTCACCGATGCGCTGCAAGCACGCACTCCTTACTAATTCTTCTGCTCGTTCAAGTCCACTGACTAGCATGCCTCCGTGTGTGTGTGTGTCTTCTCGCTGGCGCGCCTGAGGCACGCACTGTCGTATAGTCGATCACATGACGACGTCCTCCTAGCACGAGCTCACTCTAGGCTTCTAGCTCACCTCTGCATCGCTAATTCACTCACACGATTTCCGTGGGCGAAGTCGTCAATGATCCCGCCTGCCTGTATCGTTGTTCTCAATTTATGACCGAGGTGCTATAAAGGTTAAGTTTGCACGCGCTACCAAGAGCGCCATCGCCACTACGCGCAGGGCTATAAACTGGCTTGCGGTGCTCTCGTGGTGCTGCGTGTACCTATGGCACTTTCAGCGGTGACCCTGTCACTTTACTTATGAAAAGTCTGTAGCAAAGTTCAACACAGGCTCCTATCGTAGTTTGACTCGTGTCCGGTTAGTGCGTTTTAAGATACGGCGGCCTGAAAGAGCCGTTGAAAACTATACTGGAGGACTACAAAATATTATTTACAGCATGTGACCATTCCTTCCTCGTCTGGGGTATGATGTCTTTCCGTAGGTGCACATACTGTGGAAACACGTTTAATATGTTCGTCAATAAAACAGGATTTCAAACACACTGCAATGCAGTTCAAGCGCCAGGCACGTGGGACCCTTAAGGGATGTTGGAGGGGGGGGGGGGCTTTTTGAATTTTCACTATTTTTGCCATACATTCCATTTTAGAATGTTCAACGAAAGTTTTCGCACGACACTGCATAAACGCTAGTTTCTATCGCTGTATCAAACTATTACAACTGTACTGCGTTTTATTAATTTTTGACTAGTGACTTCCGGCAATAAATAAAATAATTTTTTTCTGACGGGTGGTTACAGGAATGATGCTGGCAACAGTAAGTCAATCAATAAATGTCTTAGAACATGTGCAAAGCAATACCCTACGTCTTGTCGACGCCCAGAATAAAACGTAAAATCTGTGTTCCCAGCTACGAGGTCTCGAGAGCCGATGAGAGGTGAGTATGGAGCAGCACTGGAATGCAAAGGCGGGGGGAAACGGGAGATCCCCCAGAAAACCCGCCGACCAGTGGCATCCTCCGGCACGATTCCCATGTGAGAAAATTCGGGAGCGAACCCGCCGGGAATCGAACCCCCTGTTCGCCTAGGTGGAAGGCGAGTGGTCTGACCACTACACCACCGCGGCCTCTACGCCATGTAAAAAAAATGAGGCATAAAATTATGCACGAATTACAGTAGTCTAGGTTGATCAACACCGAGATTTTATGCATTAGCCGACTTCTCTGAAGATTTGAAAACCTTCACAGTCACATTCCAGGAAGTAATATACGACGTGAGTTCGAACACGGTTGCACAATAGGTGAAAGTTTGAGGTTTCACGCCCTGCGGTTGTACACAGAAATGCTGAAGCCAACAGGATCTTCTGCTTACGGCGTTCCCCGAACCACGTGGCTCCCGAGNAAGCCAACAGGATCTTCTGCTTACGGCGTTCCCCGAACCACGTGGCTCCCGAGCAGGTGATAAAACTGATTGAAACTGCTTATTATTAGATACCTGAATAATTCGCGGATTCATTTCGGGACAAGCTAGAATTCAAAACACGCTGTGTTTATGTAACTTTAGCCATTGGTCCACACGGTGTTTTTACGCCTCCTGTAGAACGCTGGCCCAATCATCGCCTTCCACTGTGACAGCAGACAATCAATGTGCAGCTGATATCGNCTGTAGAACGCTGGCCCAATCATCGCCTTCCACTGTGACAGCAGACAATCAATGTGCAGCTGATATCGGCATATTTCTTACACACGACTGTAGAGTCTAGCCTGCAGGTCATTGAACTCGCGAATATTTCAGGTCTCTAGTTGTTAGTGCTGGACTCCAGAGTTCTTGTCTAGTTAGATTTCAAAACGCTTTAACTCGGATCCACTGACGGATATGCTGTATGTAGAGTAGTTAGAACAGCAACATGGAACATAAAATATAGTCTGTTGGCGGTTTCTCCACGCACTATTTTTTTTTATCAACCCTTAAAAAAATCACTCCATGTATAAAGCGGTTGGTTGTTATCTAAATGTGACATGTTCACAAGCGTTTTATATTTGTGTTAACATTAAAGTACCTTATTTTTTTGGTTAAATTGAACTTTTACTTATGTTTGATCTATATGGGCATAATGTTTAATTTATAATTGATATGAAATAAAAACAGAGAGAAAACAGGTGTGTTGGTAACGCCTAGTAAGTAATANTAATGTTTAATTTATAATTGATATGAAATAAAAACAGAGAGAAAACAGGTGTGTTGGTAACGCCTAGTAAGTAATAGTTCTAATGTTGTCCCTTTGGTGTAATTTTGTAGACAAGGTTAAGCTTTGTTTGCATGAGGCGGTGAAATATCCTGAAAGTGGAACTTCAGCAGGGCTTCAGAAAAGTTGGGAGTAAGCGTGGCTATGTTATATTATATGGTCGTATTAGAGGCGATGAGGTAAATGATTCGTGAGCCATAATCGCCATAATCGCTGCTCTGCTCGTATCATAACCTGTGAACAGCTGCGGGCCTGAGAGGATTAGCAAGGGAGGGAATAAATACAGCTGTTTACCACCGACTGAGAGTTCTAAAGTGTGTGTGGACGACGGTGAATGGCGAGTGCCTTTGTGTGTTCGGCGAGCGACGACGCTTATTGGGCTGCGCTGACACTAGCGATTGAAAAAATATTGATATATCGAAATTATGATATTATGTCAACGATATGTCGATATAAATCGTCGCTATATTTCAACAATATTTTATCGAAATCAATATCTTTTTCTAGGTATCTGAAATAAAAATTTTTTAAATGCTCATTTAATAAGCTTTGTTTTGACTACAAAAAGGGAATTTAAAACTTACTATTTTTACTTTAGCAACTTGTCAAAAACAAGTGCCACATCATTCTGCAATGCTTCGTGTCTTCAATATGTAAGATTACAAGCATTTTTACATTTGCCAAGTCCTTTAATAGATAAAATATAGGATTAAGACCTATATATATATGTGTGGAATAGCTATTTCATAAATAAGCTATCCGATGGTAAACTGTATTATTAATATTTCTTTAGTTAAGTTATCGTTTGGATAAGTATTAGAATGTTTTGGTTCATTAATGTGTATGTTGGCAATAGAAGTCACTATTTTTTGGTGCTGTTGCTTATGTTAAGTTGTCAAGAGTGAGCGCGAGACACGTTTTGAACATAATAGCTATGTTAATGTTTCTTTAGCAAAAGTATATTAAATAAAAACTATGAAAATTTATTTGTATTAGAACACTGTGTGGTCTGTCGTAATTGTAACTGGTGTATTTCTGAAGTGGTAACAGAAAGTAAATATTTAGGGTACATGTATTTCAATTAGCACATTTTTTCCAATTATCATCACAATGCTTTCAATATAAATAGCAAGTTAATAATACTTCGNTCCAATTATCATCACAATGCTTTCAATATAAATAGCAAGTTAATAATACTTCGATTTTGTGCATGATTGTTTATAAATGCGACACAAATAGACATAACTAAGGTGTTTCAGGATCTCTAGCTTCAAATAAATTTAATGCCTGAAAATGCAAAACATGTACCTAACATTATATATTTTTGTGTTCATAATGTTACAGGTGCACCGAAATAAATATTGCATGTACTATATTTCTGTATNTGTAACTGGTGTATTTCTGAAGTGGTAACAGAAAGTAAATATTTAGGGTACATGTATTTCAATTAGCACATTTTTTTCCAATTATCATCACAATGCTTTCAATATAAATAGCAAGTTAATAATACTTCGATTTTGTGCATGATTGTTTATAAATGCGACACAAATAGACATAACTAAGCTGTTTCAGGATCTCTAGCTTCAAATAAATTTAATGCCTGAAAATGCAAAACATGTACTTAACATTATATATTTTTGTGTTCATAATGTTACAGGTGCACCGAAATAAATATTGCATGTACTATATTTCTGTATNCTAACATTATATATTTTTGTGTTCATAATGTTACAGGTGCACCGAAATAAATATTGCATGTACTATATTTCTGTATTTATCGGAAAAGATACAATATTGTTTTGTTACTTCAACAATGAATGACAACCAAGGAGTGAATTTGAATTAGGAATGGTTACAAATGTTTTTAAAAACTGAATATTTTCATTTTACTGCAATGTTTTTCGTATTTCACAGTGTAATATATTCTCTGATGTATGATGCTTCTGCACAACTTCAAAATTTTGAAATCAGTCAACACAACATTTTATTTTCGGCTGGTTAGAAGTCGCCAAATGTTCAACTATGAAATGCTGGCCTATATAAGCTCAGGCTTATTAATAATGTCACTGGTTTTATCAACCTTCGCACAGATTGCTTAAATCCATGACAGGTTATCACAATGCATGTGATTCGTTTCTTACAACTCAAGAGTGATGTTAGTGCCAATGTTTCTTAATTATATATTTTAATACTTGCAAGGTAGGGAGAGGAAATTTTTAATTTTATTTTATATTTTCAATTTTAAGATATTCTATTCCTTAAAAAGATATCAAGCCCAAGGCTAATATTTTCTTTTCCAATTTTTAAAAATTAAAAATACAGTTTCCAAAACTTAACATTTTTTAATCGTTATCGACATTCTCCAGGTTTACTTGAATTTTGCAGAATTACCACAAACAATAAAAAAAATGCAAAAAACATCAATTCATATTTTTATATAAATCTTCAAAACCAACATGCATATAATCAAAATAACACCACCTGATATTTGAGACGCCATTTTGAAGCTTATCTGAAGGTGTTAATGCTTCCCTACCACTTAGAGTTTTAGATAGTTTAACCCCTTGAAAAAAGTTCTAGTTAGTAATAACTATATGTCGTAATACACTCGTTTGCTCCTTCTGGCAGTTAAATTTTAGCCCGATGTGAAACTAGAGGTCGTAATACAGGCCCTGNAGTTAAATTTTAGCCCGATGTGAAACTAGAGGTCGTAATACAGGCCCTGATAGTACTTGACTGCCACTGGACGACGAAGACAGGAAAGACGAAAGGGTAATATTTAAAAAAGTTTACTTCATACAAAGTTTTTCAGAGGTCACCCGTGAAATTTCGACAGGCATCTATTTGTCGGGGCAGGCAGTGAATTCCATCCACGGAGAAAGATTTATTTCGCTGTCTGAACCACTTGTTAACTACGTTCTTTATACGTCTTCGAAGGAATTTCTTGAGCGGTGACAAATGCAGGCTGTGGGCAGGATCTTCAAGGACATGTCGCGCCCGGCCGGGAGGCTTCACTTCTCGATTGGGTTACACTTAAACATGTCTCCACGTACATCATGTTATCGTGTGCTACAACGGTTGGGAGGTGGTTCCAGATGAAAATCAGGTAGTGAAAGCGGCTACCACTTGTGGTCTCAAGTGATTATTAAGGGTGTTATTCACTACAAAAAATGGGAAAATAAACTTCTAGTTAAAAATTATCGGAAACTAATAGATACTATAGAAAATCATTTCGCACAGTCTATCAGCGGATCATCCACCAAGACGGATTTTTAATCACTATATCCAAATGTACAAAATTGTTACCTTACTCTAACACACTAGTCTGCTCCGTTAACAAGGAAACAATGTGGCCGTTCAATACCTTCGAGGAAGGCAACCGGAGTGGCTTGTGTGGTAAGCTTGTTGCCTACCTCCGAGGTATTGCATGGCCATCCTTAATTGTGAGGGCGGTTTTCTCGGAAACAATGAGTGTTAGCGATTTTTTTTGTACATCATCATTAATAGCCTGCCTTGTAATATAACAAATAGTTATTACTACAACATTTAATGCGGTATGGTGTAGTAACCCCTATTTTGTTTTTGGCTGGAGATATTTATGATTACTTATTCAGAGGCTGAAGATCTTAGTTTGCTGACACATTATGATAATTATATTTATTTCGCTTCGAGAATGAACAACGTCCTTAATTATAGCAANATCTTAGTTTGCTGACACATTATGATAATTATATTTATTTCGCTTCGAGAATGAACAACGTCCTTAATTATAGCAACTTTTTAAATGACCATTCCTTTAGCGTGAATGTAAATCAAGCTAGTGTATTCAGCATTATTTAAAAGTAGAGGGATTCAGGCACAGAAAAGCATATTATTTGTTAATATGATGAATANCTAGTGTATTCAGCATTATTTAAAAGTAGAGGGATTCAGGCACAGAAAAGCATATTATTTGTTAATATGATGAATATAATCATTTAAGTGATTAATGTAATAACATACTAAGTAATGGTTTATTATTTGCAATGATGATTCTAATATACTGAGTGATAGTACACTGCGAAAGACTTAGCTTGGTTAATTGTTTTTTTAGATATAAAAACAAATTCGGAAATTAAATTAAATTCTTATTTAATTAAGACCCCCCGTCATTAACAAATCCTGGCCATGCCCAACGTACACCCACGAATGAACCATTTCATCACTCATCTGGAGAGATATTGGGAAACCATGGAAATCGAAATCAGAATGGCCGGACCGGGATTCGAACACAGGTCCCACCGAACGCGAGTCCAAATTTTACGCACCGCGCCACCTCACTCGGCACGAATGCCATTACAGAATGTTTTTTAAACAACGCAATATGTCTGGCGGCCTAGGGTGGCGGGTGGAGTCAGGAACGGAAATACATACATATGAAACACAACCGAAGCCGTGCTTTTGTTTGTTGACGGGGCGCTCTTAGCCGTAAGGCCATCCCGCACCCCGGCCTCCCAGTACGCGGGGAAGAGGGACCACGCCCTCTCAACGCAGACATGACCAGCGCTCACCGGAATTGACCAAACCCGTAGCTCCGACCTGTTCATCAGGCCGCGCCAAGCATGTCCTACCACAAGGCCTGAGATCCTAGCACTCAGTTAACCAAGTGTGTGGTCTGGCCGGAGCACTACCCACACCCCTGACGTCATCTCGGGGACACCTCCCGTAGCAGTGCCCTGCTCACCGCCCGGCTCCTCAGAGAGAGGGGGAATCTCTCCGAGCCTCCTCCATGCACGANGATAGTACTTGACTGCCACTGGACGACGAAGACAGGAAAGACGAAAGGGTAATATTTAAAAAAGTTTACTTCATACGAAGTTTCTCAGAGGTCACCCGTGAAATTTCGACAGGCATCTATTTGTCGGGGCAGGCAGTGAATTCCATCCACGGAGAAAGATTTATTTCGCTGTCTGAACCACTTGTTAACTACGTTCTTTATACGTCTTCGAAGGAATTTCTTGAGCANGTTAACTACGTTCTTTATACGTCTTCGAAGGAATTTCTTGAGCAGTGACAAATGCAGGCTGTGGGCAGGATCTTCAAGGACATGTCGCGCCCGGCCGGGAGGCTTCACTTCTCGATTGGGTCACACTTGAACATGTCTCACACATACATCATGTCATCGTGTGCTACAACGGTTGGGAGGTGGTTCCAGATGAAAATCAGGTAGTGAAAGCGGCTACCACTTGTGGTCTCAAGTGATTATTAAGGGTGTTATTCACTACAAAAAATGGGAAAATAAACTTCTAGTTAAAAATTATCGGAAACTAATAGATACTATAGAAAATCATTTCGCACAGTCTATCAGCGGATCATCCACCAAGACGGATTTTTAATAACTATATCCAAATGTACAAAATTGTTACCTTACTCTAACACACTAGTCTGCTCCGTTAACAAGAAAACAATGAGGCCGTGCAATACCTTCGAGGAAGGCAACCGGAGTGGCTTGTGTGGTAAGCTTGTTGCCTACCTCCGAGGTATTGGATGGCCATCCTTAATTGTGAGGGNCCCATGGCTCGCAGCACGAGGGCCGGGTGTGCATTGCAGTCCGCCCCCCCTTACTTATATGCATAGTCTGTTCGCGTTTTCTTCACACTTTCTTTTAATCAAACCTTTGAAAAATCACCCCATGTGTGACGTACTTCGTTCTTTCCTAAATATGTCATGTATCACAATAGTTGTATAGTTATTTTAACGTAAATTTAAAACGTTATATTTTCCCAATAAATAATACCATTTATTTTCTATTTAACATTAATAAAATCAGGGAGAAAAAAGGTGTGTTGGTAATGCGTAGCAAGAAAAAGTCCTTATGTAAAATATTATTAAAGTGAGTGCGCACGAATGCGGTTGCGCTGCCCTTTGGCGTAATTTTCTAGACTTAGTTAATCTTTGCTTGCATGAGGCGAAGGAATATCTTAAAAGTAGAACTTTAGCAGGGCTTCAGAAAAGTTGGAAGTAATCGTGAATGGACTATAGAGACCTGAAAAATTCGCTGTTTCATTTCTGGACAAGCTAGAATTCAAACCCTCGTACGTTTGTATTGCTTATTCTATTGGCCCGCCCGTTAGTTTACAACCTCCTGGACAACTCTGAGCCAATAACAAACACGCAACAAAATGCAGACCGGATCACAGTCTTCCGCTAATACAACAAGCAACCAATGAACAGTGATATTTGCATGATTTTACATACGACAATGGAGTATAGCCTACATGTAATTGAAATAGCGAATTTTTCAGGTCTCTTACTTTTAAGTAACACCGAGGAAACTGAAGCTGGGTTTACAATATAAAAAAAAATGTGCGTTAAGAATAATTGTGCAGTAACCGCGGTTCTCGCACACGGATCTGTATTTAAGAATTCACAATTCACCTGATAATTCTTAAGTCCAGCAAATGAAAACTTGCGACATTCTTGCCATGTTTATTTTNACACGCAACAAAATGCAGACCGGATCACAGTCTTCCGCTAATACAACAAGCAACCAATGAACAGTGATATTTGCATCATTTTACATACGACAATGGAGTATAGCCTACATGTAATTGAACTAGCGAATTTTTCAGGTCTCTTACTTTTAAGTAACACCGAGGAAACTGAAGCTGGGTTTACAATATAAAAAAAAAATGTGCGTTAAGAATAATTGTGCAGTAACCGCGGTTCTCGCACACGGATCTGTATTAAAGAATTCACAATTCACCTGATAATTCTTAAGTCCAGCAAATGAAAACTTGCGACATTCTTGCCATGTTTATTTTTGTTCCTAACTTCACCTAACCTAACCTAACCTAACCTAACCTAACCTAACCTCGTATAACACAACAATATTTAAGCACGCCATACTACAAAGCAGAGGACCTTATTTTTGTGAACAAATACAATTATAAACCTGTGCATTCACACAATATTGAATTTTTTTTTTTTTACTTGCATTACTGTAAATAAGGTTCCCGCCAACGACACTGACTGCTTTGTCCTGATAGGTCGCCGCCACACAACTTTTACTTAAGAAGTAAAATATAAATATTTCTTCTAACGCTCAAGGGAAGCCCAATAGCAGATAAGTTCCATTGGAAACCAATACATAAGAAATGAATTACGTATTTTTTTTTATTTTTAAGTTTTAAAATAAGTTTAAAGTATTCCAGGGTTGTGCGAAAGTAACTTTTTGTTTAAAAATTCAGAACAGAAAAATTTGTTGTTGAATTTCATGAAACCGAAAAGAAAATGAAAAATAATATTATGAGTATACAGAATTAACGAATGTTTAACGAAAAAATTGAAATCTCGTAATTGTCAACTAAATACTTGAACATAATTAATTTAAGTCAATCAAAATTGTGAAATAAAATTTGACTAGTGTCATTAATGGCCATGCAGTATAACAATATGCTCCTAAATATTTCCTTAAAGTACATGTTATGAGATAGACATGAATGGATTGCATAAAAAAGGAATACATGTTGTTATAAAATAATTCGACTTAAAAAAATAGCTTTGCCAACATTTAAAGTCAAGTTTCAAGTAATTATTTCAGTAAAATTTTAGTAATAAACATAGACAAATAGATAGATAAACAAAAATTTCCACTTCCCTTAGATTTTCATTAGTACTTAGGGTTATTAAAAAATGACTGTGCATGGATAAATCAGCTTTACTTTTGCACCATCATTTAAAAATAATTTCGTATTACATTTTTTTGTCAAAAAAATTTATTGATAAAATTATTTTAACATGGTAATTTCCTTTCTCATCATCCCCTATTTTATGCTGTACCAATAAAATGTTCCAGCGATTTTATTTTGCGCTATTTAAACCACGTATATTTGCAACGTTACAAATGAGCAGATTAATTAAATAAGTTAAAAATTATATAACATACTTTTCATAAAAAACAAAATAGAGCATTATTTGATTCACTCCCACACAGTCATTTATGCTTATCATACAAGTCACGGTTAAATTTTCTTTTGTTTTTTGTTTACTGCCTTGTTAGTGAAGGTTGTATGATTATTAAGCTATTTGTTTTTAATNTTTTTTTTAAATGAGAGCAGCTGCGGCATTAAAAAATTGTTTACTGTAATTAAATAATAATCCACTGCTGAAGACGTCAACGATTCCATCTCGAGCTTTGGCTACCCGCCACTCCTCTTGTCGGTGCCCCCCTGCCACAACAGAGAGGCTCCCGTTTGGCGTGGTCTTGTGTTAAGTGACGTCATAACCTTAAACTCCCCCTGGTCTTTCCAAACTATTTCTTCAGGGACTAGTCGAGGGGCGGGTGCTGTCGACGGGGACGGAAATGTAAGCGCCTGTGGTGGAGCTTCCGGTTGTCCCTGTGATTTAGACAGGGCGATAGTCTTGGGAAGACAGTTAAGGGTCGTCTTGAAAATACGGTATGAGGATGGATAGTAGCTTAGAATAACTTGACTCGAAGGGAAATCGATTAATTCGGAATGATTAAAGTAAGTCAGGTATAAACGCCGTACAATGCTCCACACTCTAAACTGTCGACTCGAAGACCCATCGCGGCTTAAATAAACCGCCTCGTGCGACCCAGAAGGTTCCTTTTATCCCGAGTCTCGCTGAGAGAGACTAGGGCGATTGCCAAAACAATCTTGCAACGATAATCCTAGAAATTCAATNTCTCGCTGAGAGAGACTAGGGCGATTGCCAAAACAATCTTGCAACGATAATCCTAGAAATTCAATCCTCTCAAGGACGGGAGCGCACGAATCGCAATAGACTTATCCGGCTCGCGTGGCGGCACACCTTTGTAAATCTCCACGCTCTCCTCGGGTTACCGGAAATGCCCTTGACATGCTGCTTCGTACGCTCAAGCGGGGGGACGGGGGAGGGAAAGTAATGCAGAGCGGCAACATGTAACAGCATGGTGCATTGAAAACCCTGTGTTGATATGGATATATTTACATATTTACATATTTATACTTCTCCAAAGACACTCGCTTAATGATATGCGATATTTGATCAAAACAGGGAGAAATTAACACCAGCTTAAGTCTGCTAAAGGATATTTTCAGTAAAGTAAGCACTTTTGGAAGCCCCTTCATTTGGAATAATAGTCGATAAATATATATTTTATTGTAGCGTTAGATGTTAACTTTCGAGTCCAGTGAAGTATATACCCTGTGTTTATTAATTACATTCTAATATTTATTTTAAAAAGTGGCAGAAGGAAAAACAATGGTTGATAGGAAAAAAAAGTAGCTAGGGACTCAAAAGTACTCACTTTACCGTGAAAAGCCTATAATAGGATTGTGCACCCTCCTTGCAGGTTGTTCTAGGTAAAGTGAGCACTTTTGAGGCCCTAGTTACTTTTTCCTTTCAGCCATTTTCTACCCTTTAACCACCATTTTGAATAAATTTTACCATGGGAAGTAATAAACACAGTGTGCATATTCCGCCACACTCGGATGTTAACGTCTAAGATTACAATAAAATATATTTATTGACTATTATTCCAAATAAGAGGGCTTCAAAAAGTGCTCACTTTACCGTGAACAGCCTATACTCTGGTTGACTCAGTTATTCGTGGTGCTGCTTAATGTGTACAGTGCTTGCTTACACACTTGTATTTTCCTGGCCCTATGTCAGTTTAGGTTGACTTGATCCCAGTCATGCAGTCTCGACAACACTAATTGCTGTGGACCAAGTCCTCTCGTCTGCCGTCAATGCCAACCTGACATAAATCATCATTCAGTTTATGTGACTGATCCCTGGATCCTTGAACGTGGACGATTCATTATTTAGCAGTTTTTTTTTTCCCAGGTCGGTCCTCAGTTTGTCTCTATATAAATACACTGGAGAGCAAAAAAAAAAAAAACTGGTATAGGCGTGCGTATGCAAATAACAGAGGCATGGAACCAATCAGAGTAACGCGATGCGGTCGGCAGCCCCTATATAAGGCAACAAGCGTCTGGCAAAGTTGCTAGATAGTTTACTGCTGCTACAATGGCAGGTTATCAATATTTAAGTGAGTTTGAACGTGGTGTTATAGTCGGCGCACGAGAGATGGGACATAGCATCTCCGAGGTAGCGATAACATTTGGATGTTCGCGTACGACCATTTCACGAGTGTACCGTGAATATCGGGAATCCGGTAAAACATCACATCTTCGACATCGCTGCGGCCGGAAAAAGATCGTTAACGAACGGGACAAACGACGACTGACGATAATCATTAAACGTGACAGACGTGCAACCCTTTCTCAAATTGGCGCAGATTTCAATGCCTCCTGCATACCTTCAGACATTAGTCGAGTCCATGCCACGTCGTCTTGCGGCACTTCTGCGTGCTCGCGGGGCCCTACAGGATATTAGGCAGGTGTACCAGTTTTTTTTTTGCTCTTCAGTGTACATGCTTCGGCTATTTTTTGATTACTTTATATGGGAATTTGTTATCATAGGCAGTTTGCTCTTGGAAAATATTTACAATTGTTTATGCATTTTCGGTGAACCATTGCGTAATTTATTCACATCCTCAAGTATCTCCCGGCTTCATCCGCGTCGTACATTCCTACTTTCACTATTATGAAACGGTGCTGGGAACTACTTATTATTTGTTTGTGCAGAATTCGTGAAGAAAAATTGTTCTTATATTCCATTTTCTTTACACACTCGCTTCTTTTTACAGTTTGCATTCCAATCTTCCGTTCAGCATTGTTAGCACTACGTACATCATAAAGTCTTATAATTCCTCACACCTAGGCGTATAATAGTACTTCGGGGACAANGCATTGTTAGCACTACGTACATCATAAAGTCTTATAATTCCTCACACCTAGGCGTATAATAGTACTTCGGGGACAACGGACATACTTCAAAAGGTAATAAAATAGATCATACGATTGGGAAATGGGAAAAATATATCATATTCACAACAGTTGCAGATATATAATTCAGTGGAATGACAAGAAAAATACTGAAGCATTTCCATTGACGAAGAGGCAACTGCTTTCAATGTTATACTTAATAATCATTTATTGCACTTGTCTGAATACTAATTAAAAATGCCGCTGTCTACCTCACTACAACTTGCACTAAGTATGCACTAGCTAATATCTCATCAAATTAAATGCACACACCAATCATTGCAGAAGGGAATCTTCCTTAATATCGCATGCTTCTCCTACTTTCCACGTGGATACTAAGAGTGAGTATAATGTGCCGGTTCCTTACATGGCAATTGTATTATCTCCCACATCTTAAATTCTACATAACGATGCCGACAGGAAAACAAGTTTCGTCATTAGACTTAACGACTCAGGATGTTAACTTTCCAACTCCCTGATACCATTTACGACTATTTTATGGTTTTCCCTGATAGAAGTGAGCGACACTTGTAAAACTCAGATAGGCTCACCGCACGACCACGGAGATTTAGCTGGTTCGCGCTTAATTAAACAGCTTCGAAACAAACCTTTAAAAAATATCTCCACCGTAACTGCACATATTTTAACGGTTACACTGACTTGCACGATACAAGTAAAGTTGGCAGCTGTGTACGAAACGTAGCTCCGTATCTTAACGTCGTATCCAAACTGGTGCGTGTACATATGTGGACACAACTTATTAAAATTAGTTTCGGTTTATTTTATGCACGTGACGCTGGAATGACGTAGCATCGTCAAACATGACATGACATGGCAAAAGGATCTTCAATGCGGCCGCTTTAATGTACAGCACGACAGATAAGCATGAAGCTGAGATATTTTTGGCACAATTTAAAAGACGCTCACAGAATAAACTAGTTTCAGAAGCTATGGACAGAAGGGAGGTTTGTTGACAAAGAGTGCAGATATTTTGCTAAAGTAGAACGAGGTGTAAATGTTAACTTTTTGAGTTTAATCCGTTCAGAGGCATGTATAGGATTTTTTTTGTTAGGGATTTAAGGTTTGTAGTCGTTGACACGAAGTTACAAGTAAAATTCCTCAACATGCTTAATTTGAGTATGTCATTAAAATTACAAAAACCCTTCCTAAACTCATTTTTTAAAAATAATTCTTACAATAACATCAAATAAATTACATTTATGGATTAGTACAATTTTATTAATTGCTACAGCCAGAACAATCACGAATACAAAAAGTTTCGCACCATGGCTCAGTAGNGGATTAGTACAATTTTATTAATTGCTACAGCCAGAACAATCACGAATACAAAAAGTTTCGCACCATGGCTCAGTAGGAAGTTATTAAAACTAATTTTCTGAAAACATTTTAATAATAGTTGTATGTCGTTTTAAATCATTATTTCGACCCGTAATTATTTTATGCAGCTGGCTGTTTCAGTTCAGAAGACACAAATATTATTCCCTTGTTTCTAATTATTTCCTAACGCTCCCTGCGTGCGTCGACTCTGTGACTGGACAATTTTCTTTACGTGGCAATAATTACAGGCGTGTGGAGATTTTAATATTTTCATGTATGCATTGCGACATTCTTCGCTGCAGACATTTTACAATCCGTGTTAACATTCTGAACTGCCCACATTTTTCGTTATTTGTCATCTTCGGAATTTTATTCTTTCCCCAATTTTCACAGGTGGCCAGAGCCACGTAGGCTCTCCCCTTAAACACACCCTTAAATCCTATTCATGACAAATCATTTTTCTCTTTAAAAAATGCAGATTTTCCTTTGTAAGGAAATTTAGTCAAACTATTTCGTTTTACAAGGTTGTACGCTTTGTTTGCAGCGCAGCGCAGCACAACACGACAATCCAAAACTACTGGTTTTGCGACGGCTTCCGTCATGCTAACCAACACACCTATTTACTCCCTGTTTTTATTAATACTAATTATAAATAAAATATGTTCATTTATAGATAAAATATTAAAAGGCCAATTGAATCATAAATAAAATAACTTAACGCCAGCAGAAGTATAAAACGGTTGTGATGCACGGCACACTTAGAAAACAACCAAACCCGTCAAATGTGGGGTGATTTTTCAAAGGTTTGATTCAATAAGGGTGGAGGTACTTTGAATAGACTTTAAAAGTTTCGCAACTGCACTTGATAGACACATGAAAAAAAGTTATCGGGTCGATAGCGATGTTAATTTTATAAATAGCGGGAGGTTACTAAATAAGTATAAACACAGATCGTAAGGACGGCTTTCGAAGTACTGCTTATAACATTCATCAATGAAGGGAAAGTGAGGTCTTTTGTTTGGGCGATGTCCGGCTGGCATACAGCCACGCGGGGCATAGATGCTCACTTGGCAATACTACAGGAAACTCACAGCGGCTTCAGTTCACAGTTATGTCAGAACCGCAGATTAAACATGGGATAGAGCGCATATGCAGTAACCACTCTCCGTGTTCAAACATTGGGCTGCTTTTTTTTGCCAACAGCACTATAAAAAACAACATGGATAGTGTTAAAACATTGTTTTAAGACGTCTTTACACTAAAATATGTTCAAATAAGTCAAAGTATTTTAATTTATACAAAAGATTGAGCCTGTCGAAAATTCAATAGTAAACAAACGCTGTTTGCCATGTGATGTTGACAGTTCTATAGGCAATGGGCAAGGTTCATTCCACTCAGGTTGGGAACAAGTCGAGATTCCTTATGGGGGAGTTTGGCCATGTGATGTTGACAGTTCTATAGGCAATGGGCAAGGTTCATTCCACTCAGGTTGGGAACAAGTCGAGATTCCTTATGGGGGGTTTGGTGCAGGGAACATTTCCGCAGCTAGGTGCGTTGGTGTTCCAAAGACGTAGTTTTTACGCGGACGGTAAATTGAGAAATTATATTTATTTGTACGTGAAAGTTGGTGTTCTGTGCGAATTGTGATACATGCTTGCTTCGGTCAAAATATTAAATACTAAATTTATTTTGTAACTTATACTCGTGCTGTTTACAAGAATAAACAGTACCAATACAATCGTGTTTGGTACTGAGCTTTAGTAAACACGCCTATTTTAATAATAAAAAAAAAATCTACACATTTAAGAGAGAAATAAATATAGCTGTCGCCGAAAGGAGTTTTTTGATTCTGTTTTGATTGTGTAATACAAAATTTTTCTTTATCCAGATTTACTACTGGATAGTAAAACACGTGAACACATTCCGTTAATTTCTCTTTCAAGAAAGTTTGCCTATTATTTACGTCGGTCCTAACTTAGTACAAATAGGAAGATTTAAAAAATTGCATGCGTGCAAGGAGAAATGTTATCCTGATTTCTAGAACACACTTGTAGAATTCTAGACTGTTAGTTGTGATGTGGGGAAGGCGCGATATTTGCCAGTAAAACTCGGACGAAAGCAGAATACTAATCGTAACAAGAGGGGCCAAATAATTTGGAAATGGGGTTAAACTAATGAGCAAGTCAAACCTGGAAGCAATTTTTTTTTATTTATAAGCCCGGTGATTGTATGTTAAATGACTGGAAAGGGAATTACTTCTAAGTCTACTATCGGCAAGTAAACGACGTTAATGCAAGAAGTCTCAGTTAGAAGACGCTACCTTTGGTCTGATGGCTTATTTCCCCCCGCGAAGTTGCAGTCTTGTCAGTAGTGAGCAACATTACAACTACTCAAGATATTGAGCAAGTGCTTNCTGTTAGTTGTGATGTGGGGAAGGCGCGATATTTGCCAGTAAAACTCGGACGAAAGCAGAATACTAATCGTAACAATAGGGGCCAAATAATTTGGAAATGGGGTTAAACTAATGAGCAAGTCAAACCTGGAAGCAATTTTTTTTATTTATAAGCCCGGTGATTGTATGTTAAATGACTGGAAAGGGAATTACTTCTAAGTCTACTATCGGCAAGTAAACGACGTTAATGCAAGAAGTCTCAGTTAGAAGACGCTACCTTTGGTCTGATGGCTCATTTCCCCCCGCGAAGTTGCAGTCTTGTCAGTAGTGAGCAACATTACAACTACTCAAGATATTGAGCAAGTGCTTATCTTTATAGCTTAGCTTTATAGATCACTCCTTTTTCAAGCCTCATCACCAACCAGGATAGAATTACACCTATACCTATACGTATTATAAAACTCAATGTCTCTCTGTCTGTCTGTTAGTGCGCTTATCACTCGAGAACAACGTATCCAATTTACGGTTTTTTTTTTAAATTCATAGCTATGTTTTACAGCAAGCTCTTAGTATATATTCTGTTACGTAAAGTAACATAAGGAATAAGCAGTGATGATAATAGTGAATCAAGTCGTAAAACGTTTGCCGCCAGCACGCCCTCGATCAGTTCGCTGTCTAAACCGTTAAAGATGGAACAATATAATGTAGTAAAGAATTGTGTAGAATAAAAAGATCTAAAAAAAACTACGCGGTAGTATATATCTATCTATAACAGAGAAATGCTAATAAGCGTTTTTACCATTTAATTTGTCAGATGTCCAAAGAATCACAACCAAGCCTCTGACATGGTTCCAAGAGCGTGCTATCTTAAAACAAAATAATAAAATCGTCGATAACATCAATAAAACGATCCTGAACATGATTGAATGACCCTCCCGAACGTACACGTCTGTGGATACTGTTGTTGAAGAGGAAGACGAAGTTCACTATCTTACTGAATTCGTGAATTCCTTTAATCCATCAGGTTTTTCTGTTCACGCTCTTGCTGTAAAAACTGGCGCACCAATCATGTTATTACGGAACATAAGCTCTCCAAAGTTGTGCAGTGGCACTCGCCTACTAGTAAACAGTTTGAGGGATAATGTTATTGAGGCTACTATTGCGAGTGGCACCGGTACTGGCGAAAAAATCTTAATACCCAGAATACCCATGATTCCAACGGATTTACCTTTACAGTTTAAACGTCTCCAATTTCCGATCAGGGTTTATTTTGCTATGACTATAAATAAGTCACAAGGCCAAACCCTGGAGTTGACCTCCGACAGCCATGCTTTTCACATGGACAATTATATGTCGCATGTTCGCGTGTCAGATGCAGTAGCAATTTGTATGTACTTGCGCCCAATAAAAAAAAACGAGAAATGTTGTGTACAAAGAGGCCCTGTGATAAAATATATGTCTTTAAATTAGAAAAAGAAAAAATAAACACATTACTTTACGTAAAATATTAAAATGTAAAAAATAAAAGTAAGTTTAAATTTAAATTATTTCTCTAAATATTATTTATCTCATAATTAACACTAAGTGAAATTCTACTGTATTAAAAAAAAAAAAACCTAAACAATAATTGTGTAGTCCACGCGAGCGGAGCCGCGGACACAACTAGTACATAACTAAATCAACAACACAACTTCATATGTATCGTTTTGCTGTGTGGGCTACAGTAATATTGATATAACAATAACTCAGCAACGGTAAAGGCTGTTATCGGTAAAGTGAGCACTCATGAAAACCCTGCCTAGGATATACTTTTCTCTCTTATTTTGTATCCTTCCACCATATCTTAAATTATCATTGCAATGGATCCCATCACTTTATCCGTGCGTTAGTCAAGAGTAAATATTAAATCGTTAAGAATGCAAATATGTTACTAATAGATGAATTCTTACCCTTCTGCGCAAGAGACAAACTCAAAACTAAGTCAAATAAATGCACTGTCCGTAAATTTAAATGTTACACTTTCAATAAGACACCATTACATGAAACTATTTTACCTTCCACCAAAAAATTGACTGACAGCATTGCTAGTCAGTGTGTCAGTTGAAGTACACGCAGTAACGGACAGGTTGTTAAGGCCCGAAGGCCAGCGCACCCTCCAAACCTCCCGCACTGTCACTGTACTCCTCAGAGTAAAACAGTGCGCTGTACTTTTTCTGTCTTTCTTTGGGCCATTCACTTTCTGTATGCCTGTACACGGTATTCTACCAGTTTTCTCTTTAAAAACCCGCCCTCCTCACCAATCAGAGATTCTCCGGTTTACTTGTGTTATAGACCTTTACCTGAGTGCCTTGTTATGGGTCATCAGAAATCCGCGGATACCATTTATCAAATCCGTCTAATCGTTTACCGATTAGAGTCGCGAATTTATTCCATGACTTATGGATATCTTTATTTATCATTACATCTTCGGATCTCCAGTGAATGCCCTTCAGCTGAGTCTGTTCCTCAAACCAAACTCTAATATATTCTGTCTTGAGACAGTATTCCAGTACGTGACGCACTGTCTCATCAACACCACGCACATCGCACGACGAAGACTGCACAAGCCGTAGGCTGTTTAACCTCGCTTTGAAGTTCCCATCACCAGTTGTTCATTGCATGCTGTAGTGGTTTAACGCAGTCACGGACAGTGTTTTTTTCTCTTTTCTTTTCAAATGTTGATATCAAAAGTACTTACTTCAGCGTGAACAGCCTGGCAGATACAACTTGATAAGTCGCGGCAAAAATAGCCTGCACACACGGCAGCAAAAATCAAAAGGATTCCCCAAATTTTAGTGAAACGGCCTGGAAATATGAAAGCCAGAACCCATTGACAAGGAACATCGGAGACGCATGTGCGTTCTGAACGACCTACAACCGAAACTTGACCAGAGCGAAGATACCTGGAGGTTTCCAACTCCCATGACGCGGAGACGGAACAGAGATGGAATGCAAGGTCAAATGAACCACGAGAGTGAGCTTGGAAAACCCACCGGTAAACGGCAACATCTGCCATGTTTCCCACGTGCGAAGCGCGTTACACCCCGCGAGGATCGAAGAGTGAGGGAGCGCCGAGAAGTGGGTATCCGCGAGTTGGCCCTCCAGGCCTGGCCGGGACTCGAACCCAGGAGCTGGTCGTCGCCGCGATGGATGGCCCGCNAATCCGCGAGTTGGCCCTCCAGGCCTGGCCGGGACTCGAACCCAGGAGCTGGTCGTCGCCGCGATGGATGGCCCGCTACCGTTGCAGCTCCAGCACCGCCCCACATCGGACTGTCTGCTGTGGAACGCGACACCGTTACAAACATCGCCTCGTGCCGGGAATGTTGACTACCAAGCGAGTACTTGGTATCGTCCCGTCCCAGCTGGCGGGAGTTCCTGCTCAGAGGAAGTTTTACAAGAGGCGCCCGTAGCTACGACTTCGTGTCAACAAGGCCTGGAAGATAACGCAATAATCTATTTCACCTGTTAACAATTTCACTATCAATAAGAATGAAATTGATTTTTATTTTCTTAACTAATATGAAAGAAAAGCAGTCATCCTGCAACCATCAAAAATAATTGCGATTTGTAACTCGTACCAAAGAAATTTTAATTAGCCTGTTAGCTGTACAAAAATACAATCTCATATTTGAATAAAAGTTTTTTTTTTTGCGAAGTATATGTAATTGGTGATTATGCATATTCATTGNAAATACAATCTCATATTTGAATAAAAGTTTTTTTTTTTGCGAAGTATATGTAATTGGTGATTATGCATATTCATTGTACGCCTTTGTGTGAATAAATTTAATTATTCCAACATGTTTAACTGGATATTTGAACTTGATAACGAACCTGTCGGAGTGTCTTTTTGAAAGCTTCAATAATGCATTATAGAAACCAGTTTGCATCCCAGAAACGTCTGTGTGTTTATAATGATTAATTATAAAGGAAAATAGTTGTTTTATTCTATAAAAATTCAANGCATCCCAGAAACGTCTGTGTGTTTATAATGATTAATTATAAAGGAAAATAGTTGTTTTATTCTATAAAAATTCAACGCCATAATTAAGAAAATAAATTATTTTATTTATTAATATATTTTGGTGCCAATGTTATCGTTCCTTACCTTATCAAACACGTAATTAGTAACTGCAAAAGCACATACACGCTAGCTTAAAAAAATATAAACTTAATAATCCTTAACTACCACTGACAATCCTGGAAAACCGTAAGAGAATGCAATAAAATTAACAGTACAAACTGTGGATTTTTCACCACGGATGTAGTGTTAATAAACGCACTGCCCTGGTTGATCAAGCTTTTCTTAAAACAAGTTCCAATTAAATGTCCTCGTTTCTGTTTTTAGGACAGGTTGTTGTATACGCATGCTCCAATTCAATCGCCATTTTAAAAGCTGGTGACCGCAGAATTAAAAATAATAAAGTCTAACTGAAGTATGTACGTGTTGGCTGGTGGTAATGCTGTCAATTATCATAATTAATTTTTCAAAAGGAATAAAATGCATACTTATACCCGAAAATTTAGATATGAAGTTTAGGCTCAGTTATAAATTAAAATATTGGAAACTACAACAAACTTAATAAAATTATTTAGTATGTATTATATATGCTATAAATGCAGCTCCTTCCAAAAGTTTCGAAAATATACAGTGAAATTAAGTTATAAGGATATATATACAAGGGATGGTACTGAACATATATATATACACAGATCAATCCTGTATATATATATGTTCAAGACTATCCTGTATATATATATACACAGATCCATCCTGTATATATATANAGATCAATCCTGTATATATATATGTTCAAGACTATCCTGTATATATATATACACAGATCCATCCTGTATATATATATACAGATCCATCCTGTATATATATATATAGATCCATCCTGTATATATATATAGATCCATTCTGTATATATATATATATATAGATCCATTCNAGATCAATCCTGTATATATATATGTTCAAGACTATCCTGTATATATATATACACAGATCCATCCTGTATATATATACAGATCCATCCTGTATATATATATATATAGATCCATCCTGTATATATATATAGATCCATTCTGTATATATATATATATATAGATCCATTCTGTATATATATATATACAGATCCATCCTGTATATATATATATGTATATATATATACAGATCCATCCTGTATATATATGTGTATATATATACAGATCCATCCTGTATATATATATGTATGTTCAGGACTATACTGTATATATACATATGCTCAGGACCAACCTGTATGTTCAGGACCATACTATATACACTGGAGAGCAAAAAAAACTGGTATAGGCGTGCGTATGCAAATAACAGAGGTATGGAACCAATCAGAGTAACGCGATGCGGTCAGCAGCGCCTATATAAGACAACAAGCGTCTGGCAAAGTTGCTAGATCGGTTACTGCTTCTACAATGGCAGGTTATCAAGATTTAAGTGAGTTTGAACGTGGTGTTATAGTCGGCGCACGAAAGATGAGACATAGCATCTCCGAGGTAGCGATAACATTTGGAATTTCTCGTACGACCATTTCACGAGTGTACCGTGAATATCGGGAATCCGGTAAAACATCAAATGTTCGACATCGCTGCGGCCGGAAAAAAGATCGTGAACGAACGGGACAAACGACGACTGACTAAACGTGACAGACATGCAACCTTTTCTCAAATTGGCGCAGATTTCAATGCCTCCTGCATACCTTCAGACATTAGTCGAGTTCATGCCACGTCGTCTTGCGGCACTTCTGCGTGCTCGCGGGGGCCCTACACGATATTAGGTAGGCGTACCAGTTTTTTTGGCTCTTCAATGGATGTGTGTGTTCAGGACCAACCTGTATATATATATAAGGATGGTTTTGAACTACAGGTACAAACGCTGCTAGGTGATTCCCTATGCAAAATGAGATAGAAAAATTATACGAAAAATTGTGTACAGTAACTCGTAAAAGGGAGGTAGACGCCCTTGAAAGTAGATATTTAAAATTGTTCTATCGGAAAATAATGAAAACTACACGAGATGAAAGAATCATTCTGTGAATAATTATGCTAGTTCTACCAATGTTTGTGTAACCTTTGGGTATTTATTTACGACGACATAATCATACGCACAGTACGTTATTGCAGAAATAACAGTACCTTGATGTAACAAGCTCAGGCGAACAGTTAGCGAGAAAACGCTAGCGGGTTGCATACCTGGCAGGCAACCAAGTGCACCCTTACAAATATTGCCTGTAGTCTCGAACTCTGTTCGCCCGAGAGAGTTACAGCAAGGTAACGCGTTTCCGTGCAGTAACCCACGATTATGACGTCTTTACAAAATACCCGAGGGTTACACACACATTGGTGGTATACTAACATACCACCTTCTAGTGTCTTGATGTAGGGGGTGATAGTACGGCCACACCTGTTCGCAGGTTTCAGGTCTTGGTTTAAGAAAACATTGTTCACAGAATGGCTCTTTCATCTCACGTAGGTGTCATTATTGTCCGGTAGAACCATTAGAAATATCGATGTTCAAGGGTGTCTGCCTCTCGTATGAGTTACTGTACGGCATTGTTCGTATACTGTTTCCTATCCCATTTTGAATAGGGAATCATCTCACAGCGTTTGTGTCTAATTTAGGACCATCCTATGTATATTATATATACACTTATATATACACATACATACATGCATACATACACACACAGGAAAGTAGAAATCCATTCTACAAAATAAAGATTTGTATTAGTCTCCATAAGTTAACAAGATTTCCGTTTATAATACGCTGAATCAAAGTATGGCTTTTAATTAACATCATATCATTATATTTCAATTTAGTTCACACTTGGAGCTGGTGAATGGGCAGCCACTATCCCTATACCCTTAAATACAACTCGTGGGGAAAGATGAAAAGCTTAACTTTGTTACACGATTCGGCACTTCCTGACGCTAATCGCAGTGACACTGACGTTACCGTTGTTAATATATACTAGTATTTCACTAAATGGAAAGGAGCGCAAGGCGTACCAGATTTCACTCTATCTGCTTTAAGTTGTAAATCATACCGGCGTAAGGGGATTTGTGTCGTCTTTCGCGCAAAAATATCTTCCGTGCAATTAAAACTTCCACTTCGAAACACAGCTGAAGTTTACGACACCCACGTACAGCAACTAAGTAACAAATTCGTGACGAAGCCGAGATAAGAATTCTGACCGACAACCACGAAAACGTGGTTCACGGTTTTTGTAACAGACCATGCTACATCATGTCATCGTCAAAATTAACCAGGACACGAACCCTTTTATCTCAGTCAGTTCATCGTAGGTTCATTGAGAGTTTAATTATTTCTTGATAACATCCTTGATATCAATTTTTGTACAGTCTGTTCTGTTTTCTATACAATAGAAACGCGAGAAGTTGCTATAAATAATCAATATGACACTGACATACGTACCTATATGATATTGGCAAACTTAGAAACCTCTATACATAAAATAATGTATTTATTTGCGTATTAAAATATTGTACTTCATGATTGCACTCTAATGTATGTGTATGCGCAACTTTATACATATATTAATTTATGTATGATGTATGATCTTTACAATAAAACGGCTTAAACGGAATGAGCGAAATATTGTATTTTAGCTTCTTGTAACGTACCTGATTAAGGTACATGGGGCCACAGATCATCAATGTCCCTGAACAGGTTAACATCACTGAAAGGAAAAACCTTTGAAAATATATGGACTGTCATTTTAAGGAAACATGATGCACATAAACTAAAATTTTTAAATATTACTGTCATTTTATTTTGAGTGTAACTGATTCAGATTCTCTCGTTGTGCGTGCACTTTCTTTCATGGCAAACAAGTGCAAAGTTTCAAAACACGGATGTCCCATATTCTCTGATTTAAAGTGAACTTCCGTTTGCTATCGACAGCCATCTGTCCTGCAGAGAATTCTAAAAATTATAGAACATGTCCCAGAAAACGTAAATTTTTATGAAGTTGTTAACCAATAACCGCGAAGCAGACAAAAGCCTCAGCGGATCTCATTTTCAATATTTTACCGATAGCTAAACTTAACATATCCGTAAATACGCAAACATAAACAACAGACTTGAAAGGGAAATATTGTTAGCTGACAAACCAATCAAAACTCTCGAAACAAGAATCGGTGCACATCGATCTCAGTATGCAGAGGACAAACATTGGGGGGTGGTAGAGCTCACTAAAACAAACAATTATTGTATAGGAATATATGGGCGGGAGTGACGCGTTGAGGCACAAACACAAAAATAACACATGGAATTTAACACATTGTTTATTTACAACGTCACCGCTAAATGCCTTTTTACAGCAATGTTTATAATAATTGCTCAAAATTGCTACCACCGACAGTAATGCAAGCTTGGTAGCGTCGGTGGAGTGATTGGCGAACATATTCAACTACGCCGGGTATTTCACGCACGCCACCATTGTCAGCCAATCACGCCATATGTAGAGGTCGCCAAGCATGCGTGACTGTTGGTGGATGCATTTCCAGCAACTATTTTAACATTTTCTGTATGGAATCACTCGATAAGTATGCTGCTTATGAACATTTTATGTTTCCGTTAATGTGTTGTGTTTGTGTGTTTGTGCCTCAACGCGTCACTCCCGCCCATATATTCCTATACAATAATTGTTTGTTTTAGTGAGCTCTACCACCCCTCAATGTTAGTCCCATGGTTTTAGAATCACCCTGTATTTCGAGTCGAGAGCAACCAGGATTGTACCCCTGGAAGTAGGAGTGCCTCGGACCGTCCATTCCCTCTGGTGGACTTAGTCATACCACACCAGCGTCTCACTAATAATTCGTGCAGACCCCAAGTACTTAGCTCCATAACAGACTCTAAATGATTTCACTGGCTTTAGATTGTGGTCCAAAGACACAGTTAATCATTTTTGGTTTCACGTTTCGGTTACGTAGGGGCTTGCAGATAATTTTCCGCATACAAATATGGTTACTTGCAACTTATCTGAAGCCCTGCTAAAGTTCTTCTAGGATATTCTTCCAACCTAATGCAAATAAAGCGTAACTGAGTCTAGAAAATTGCGCCAGAGGGACAACGCCCCGCATTCGTGCGCACTCAGTTTGATAATATTTTGCACAAGAACTATTTCTTACTAGGCATTGCCAAAACACCTATTTTATCTCTGTTTTTAGTCATAATAATTATAAACGAAATAATTTAACATATAGGTAAAATGTAAGTAAAAGTTAAATTTAATAATAAATAAGGCACTTTCGTGTCAACACAAGTATAAAACGCTTTTGATAGTGAAATATTTAGGAAACAACCAAGCCCGTCCTAAATGGGGTGATTTTTCAAAGGTTTGGTTCAAAAAGTGTGACGAAACCGCGAGTAGACTGTAGAGAAAACGAGGCTTCTGTCTAGAAAATAAGGTGCGAATTGGAGGAAAAGGTGGGCGGCAGAAGATGCAAGAAAGAATAGCTAGCAGACATGTGTAGAACTACAGTAGATGATGTTTACTACAGTAGATGATGCTTACTACAGTATATGATGCTTACTACAGTAGATTATGCTACGATTCATAACAAAGTTAGGACAACTGAATGGCACATCCAGCGCTGGATGTGCTCCGTTTACCGCCGAGCGAAGTGGCTCAGTGGTAAACCCCTGTACTCGCACTCGGGGGGTCACGGGTTCGATTCCCAGTTCAACCACCCTTATTTCTGTTTACCATGGTTTCCCGTAATATCCCCAGGCGGGTGGTGGGGTGGTTTCTTAAAGGGGAAGTATCCTTGCCATCTTTGATTTACGTATTTTCCTTCATAACTTAATTTTCGGAGATAAAATTTAAAAACCAAGCTGGTCATGACATAGGGAACATCTTAAGAGATTATTTCAAAATCCAACTTATTTTTATTACAGGATTAGTTTCACATCTGTAACCGTAATAAAATATTGCCTAATTATTTTATAATGTCAGCCCCACACGGGAAAATACAGGTATAATTGAAACCGTACGAATTTGAAAAAAAAAAAAAAAAAAAAAACATTCTTTATATAGCCTTCTAGGTCATGTTCACCTTTGATTTTTTATGTCTGGTCATACATTTTCATTACGACGATTTGTAAGAAAAATCGAAAATGGAATCGATACTACCAAGCTTGCAGCCACGGAGATTAGATGTGGAATCACAGTCAAAGAAATTTCTTGTCAATTCATTAATTTTAAAGGTAATTTCCTCCTTGCTGGCAACGGCTGAGTCCTTCCCACCCTTGATTACAGCAGCAATTGGTCCCATCTCTTGAAAACCAATGTTGAAGAAATGGTAAGTAGGTAAGTAATGGTTTGACGTCTCGTCTCGTTGACAGCGGGGTCATTAGCAACGACGCAAGTTGCTCAGGGTAGCTGGTAAAAAAAGTGTTATTCATTAATAATGTTTTTTGTAAAACGTAAATTTTAACGTTAAAATGTTATAAACTGAATATATTTGGAAAATACGTGTAATTTATCTTATTGGCAAATAAACTTTGTTACAAAGAGTTAGATTCCCTGATCAGCCATCCCGGCAATCGCGTGATTTTGGTAGATGACGCTCCGTTCTGCTAGGACCAGATCGGACCGTTAAGTTCCAGCTCTTCCTTTTGAGGTAAGATCCAGTCTTGTAACATTATCAGGTAGCTAATAGAGTACAAATATCATATCATACAGTGGCTTTCTGTGAATGCCACGGTTTAAACATATATGACATACAAAATTAAATGTTTGAAATGCACTGCAGGCACTGGAACATTTTGGCTCACGATGAAGACAAGCAAACAAGAATTTCGAATCGCCTGACGGACGGTTATTGTAAAGAAATCGAAACCACTGCGAAGTTGCATAGTATCCGGAAGTTATTATAGCAACATGGTGGCATTGACCTGTTCGGATTACAGTCACTTCTACCAGCCCCTGTTGCAGACGAAACACGAACTGGACCAGAGGCACTGCTGATGCCTGCTACCACACTCCCAGGATATTGTACGAGCAGTGGCGTGTGGTGAACTGTTGCAAGGTAAGCTGGCGTTAGCTGCGTGCTGTACCCCGTTGCTCGCTAGTTCACGCTTCCACCACTAGAACGTAGCTCGGCAGTTGACGCCACAGGACGCGTGTGATGGATCCCTCGCTGCTCGCTTGTGAGTGGTCGGAATGCATTCAGTGTCCCTAGGCTGCACGGTGGTTACTGACTCCTGCTGCGTGCACTGAGGATGTACAGTAGTGAGCAAGCACCAGCTTACCTTGCAACACTTCACCACACGCCGCTGTGTACGATAGAAGCAGCGTCATACTCAAGGCGAGCAGAGGTGCGTTCAACATCTATCACGTGGCTACAACACAGTGACGCACTTTGGGAGTAGACGCATTTGAGGAGCGTGTACCATAACCTTGTTGAAATATGAAATAAATATAATACATGTTGTAGTCATCCGAAGATGTCTCTGTGGATATAAATATATATTTTCAAGCCGCAGGAAAAGTTCATCATAAAGTTTATAAGCTAAAAGGTGTTAAAACTAGCCTTGTCTGACAGGGATCGCGCGCAACACACATGTGTGATGTGTGTCGTGCTCCCGCCACTGTAGGTTAACTCTAAGCCGGGGTTGTCAATGAGNCAGGGATCGCGCGCAACACACATGTGTGATGTGTGTCGTGCTCCCGCCACTGTAGGTTAACTCTAAGCCGGGGTTGTCTTTGAGTTTCCGTATTGAAACTGTGACATTTCCGTACCGGTCGTAACATTTCCGTACTTATAACAAAGGCGTTAGAAAATATTTCCAAAAATCTTTATTAAAATTTCAATAACGTACACAGCAAAAATTTCATCCGTGCTAGAAGGCGTAAAACTCTTTCCTCGGTCATAGGACCATATTATTTTTACCCAGCGTTTGTTAAATTGACATTAAATATTGTGTATAAAATGTATACAACAATGATAAATGATAACATTTTTATTTACACGGACACACATTGTTAGTCCTTTCGAGTATGAAAGTAGACCTTACATTATTTTACTACAAAATAACACGTTTCCATTTAATTTCACTACTTCAAAAGGAANAAAAAAAAAAAAAAAAAAAAAAAAAAAAAACAAAGAATGTACGCGATACTAGTACCAATTACATTAACCGTACTTATTAATAATCACTGTGCCGTTCATAGGTAGTAAGTATACTTACTACTCAAGGTAAAAATAAATTATAATCTCTTATTAGTTCACAAAACTTCTGTAACGAACAGCAAAGTAATGTCATTTACAGTGTACGGACCATTCAACCTCTATAGATAAGAAATAAAATCTCCGTATGTGCACGGAAACTTCCGAACAGTTGGCAACACTGGCCGGCGAGGGAAATGCTCGCGCATGCTCACGTACATGACAGAGGAGGATACAAGGAGAAAGTAGCCGCTCGTTGGAGCCCAGGGCCAGCGAGGTTATAAATAGGCGACGCTGCGGCAGACGGCTTTGCCCTCGATGACCAAGTCACGCAACATTGCGAGGAGCAGTGTTACACCTTCTCTCGTAAGTATACAGCAGGTCCTGAGCTCTTGGAAAATACCATAGCTGTGGAAGCCAGTTTAGTCGAAGGATATTAAATACGTGGAGGTAAATCCATGTATAGGCTGTTCACGGTAAAGTGAGAACTTTTGAGGCCCTAGTTACTTTTTCCTTTCAGCACTTTTTTTAAAATCCTTTAACCACCTTTTTAAACAAATATTGCCATGCAAGCAGTAAACACAGTGTGTATATTCAACTTCACCCGGAAGTTAACGTCTAACACTGAAATAAAATATATTTATTGACTATTATCCCAAATGAGAGAGCTTTCAAAAGTGCTCACTTTACCGTGAATAGCCTATAATCTCACTGTCTCACGCAAGAACAGAAATACGCAGCTTATAATGAAAGGTGCATGTATGAGCGCCGATGCGAAGACCTTTTAACGGCACTGCCTTATCTGCAGAACTCGATGGGATGACGCGAATCTCAGTTGTGGATTGCAGCATTCCACGGAACATCTGAAATTTGAGCACAGCGAAGAAACCGTGGCTAGCGTTACTCGCCACGAGTAGTTTGATCCAAGAACAATCCGACGGGAATGTGGTAACTTGATCACATTAAACTGACTGGCTGGAAGAAATCACGACACGTAGTCACCATTAAACCAGCAACCATTTGTATGTGCGTATTTTAAATTAGTTGGTTCGCGCATCGTTATTATACACACTGGCGAGGTTACGTCTGTGAGATTATTGTCTGTTTGAAATATTTGTTGTTCGTTTTGATAAGAAAATATACTACTTCAGAAAGTGCCTATGAAACAAATCACGGTTGTTTCCACATTAAGAATGTCCCCCCCCCCTTTTAAAAGGTTAATTTGTAATGTGTGCACAAAGTATTGACGTCTTGTGAATCCACAAAACTAGTGGGCGAGGAGGTGTAGTTTTCCCTCCCGAAGCGACATGACACTTGAGCGCCGCAAGGCAGCGTGGACGGGCAAGTGATTTTCAAAGAACGCCACTTCTCGAGGAAAGTGCGCTCCAGGAGAGGATCAAGACAGGGATGACGTCCTCAAGGTACTCCGCCTCGTACTCGTGAGACAGGTGAGTACAAGACCCGCACACCTGCACATACAGCAAGTTTCCTCGCGTTCCAGAGGACACTGTCGGGCGGTGCCGTCCGCTCTCCAGCTCTCGGGCTCTCCTGCTCTCCATCTCTCCATCTCTCCATCTCTCCATCTCTCCATCTCTACATCTCTCCATCTCTCCCCACTTATTCCGTTCCTCGATCAGAGCGGACGGCTCTGGCGCCAACCGAATTGCTCCTATCGGAGTGCAAAATGTGAACCACTGAACCGATCTCGTTCAAACAAACTTTATCATCATCCAGGCGCTATGCACAAGCTCCACGTGAACAATAATATGCAAATTTCCAATTGTACCGATTAGCTTCCTAGATTTCATCGCCAAGCTCGAACTTCCATCTTCTTACGGGAAAACGGAACAGGCGATGTACGAATACTAATTACAGCAGTCTTATCAACAACACGTGAGGAGTTTGATGCCAAGTATCAATGTATNCAGGCGATGTACGAATACTAATTACAGCAGTCTTATCAACAACACGTGAGGAGTTTGATGCCAAGTATCAATGTATAGATATGATTAGGCGTCTTTGTGAGGGTTTACCTGTTGCCGAAGAAAAAAATCTAATGTTGCGCCAGCAGTATTAATGTCACTACTACAGTAATTATTTGTTACCTTTGAGCCGTAAGTAACTAATGTTGCTGTTAATAAACCATACTGTTATGCTACTAGTGTCAATGCAACATGAAGTACTTTCGTAACAATGTTACCTCCTTACTGTATTGTCAATGTTAAAGCGGTGTTCATGTTGTGGCAAAATAAATGTTGTTTTGCATTTATGTTAACACTTGTGCTAACATTTTACTTGTATTTCCTTTGCTTTAAAGCAGCACTCAAATGTAAAATAAATTATGTAAAATTATTTTGTCACAAAAAGAAATATTACCTATTACGAAAAACAATTAAGGCAGTGGGGAAATGAAACCCGCGTATTGTGTGCATGGCGATCTCCAATTCACGAAACCCAACATATTACCAACTGCTCTATTTTAACAAGTATGACTCCGTATCGTATTGCGGGTATTCTACAACATGCAACGAAACCTGCAGTAATACTTTATTATCTGAAAATATATGCAAATTTGGCACACGCGAACTGCTTCGCAAGGTTTGAAAGCTGAACTAAGTTGCATTTGCTTTTAATTATATGCTTAAATATTTAAATATAATGGTTCCAATTTACGAGGTAATTGCAGTTCACTACTATCTGCCGCTTTGCAATGTCAAGTGAGAGTAAACTGGTGTTGGCTGGGCATTACTTTAATGTCGCAGTAACCCTAATATATTGTTATTCCTGTAATTTTTTTTTTAGCGTAATACAACATTTGGTTGCGGCAACGTTGCTGAGAGGCTTTATTAACATTAGCTCTTAAACAGTGTATTTGCAGTATAGTAAGATAAGACCTTGTAAACGGTTAACATTAATAACTTTGTCACAATATTAATAATTTCACTAAAATTTTAACTTTCAAAGAAATGACTAAATAATATTTTTTTTGTTGTTGCAACAACATTAAATTTTTTCTGTGGGACTTAGCGTTTAACTTAATAGCTCTGTTAGTGGTGTCTGACGTAATGTTAACGGATAATATTGTGATGTGAGAGTTGGGGCGTGTTATCAGCCAGCCACCTCNAAAAGTGTAATACACACCAGCACTGCGGTCTGAGGCACGATACAGCTTGACATATGGTACTAGTTTGATCGGAAGTGGCTTAGGCGCTTCTACAATTATCCGAACCCGCCTTCATCATCGGGAATGCGGAAGAGTGAAGAGACGGAGAGAGAGACAGAGCCTATAAAAATTGGGCAAAGCCGCACTGGAAAAANTGCGGTCTGAGGCACGATACAGCTTGACATATGGTACTAGTTTTATCGGAAGTGGCTTAGGCGCTTCTACAATTATCCGAACCCGCCTTCATCATCGGGAATGCGGAAGAGTGAAGAGACGGAGAGAGAGACAGAGCCTATAAAAATTGGGCAAAGCCGCACTGGAAAATAAAAAGTATTTTTTGTGTCTGCCAAACTTTTTTTATGGTTAACACAAAATTATTGTAGCCACCAGAATTATTAGTGGCCACAAAAGTTTAATGGTGACAACAAAAAAATTGCTGTGTTCATTACAAGATAATTTGGCAGGGTGAACACCAACAAAACATTTCGTGGCTGCCACAAGGTATTTTTTTCCAGTGCAGCCAAGTTAACAAAAATTCAGTTCTGACGGATCAAGTACTGCCAAGCCCTTGTGTTGTGTGGGTAGTCGGCACACAGCAGGTGCAGCGAGACTGTGCGGGTAAACTAGTGGTGCTCCCAGGTCGACCAAGGCAGACTGCTATCCGCGCGAAGGACTAGAGCGAAAATATGTTGGATTTGAAAACACTACTTGAATTCTCTGTTCAGTCTGCGGCGTATCCTTCCACCATTATGTGAAAATTAACATCGCCCCGGGCCTAATGAATAGGCAGTTTCCACGAGTTGACTGACACTATGAAACTCGTAAAACCAACCTCTGCGCTCTGCGTTTCTTAACACGTTCTCACTCTTATGTGTACAAAATACCGAAATATCAATTTAATTTTTCTGAGACGTTGAGACTTGCTCTTGAATTTCCTAATTATTACCGTACATATGCCATCCCGTGTTTATTTTATAACTGTTATTTACAAAACCTGACATTGACGGCTAACCTGTTATAAAGAGTAAAACTAAATTAGTGTTGCACTAACAAGACTTGTAAAAACACTTAGTATACTGTAGAATTTATTTGTAAAATTTATTTATGCGGGAAGCCGATGCAATTAACGAAAAATGAGCCACGGCAAGTTACTAAAATTTTGGCGTAGCTTTAAACTGAAGCGGTGAACACAAAATATGAAATTAGGTTAAGCGCTTTCATTTCATAAAAACCTAACGTCAATCGAATTGCGAACGTGACTAAGTTTAGAGCTCGTAACATTACGGGGCCATGTGCGACCGGAAGCAATAACCAATCACACATCATCCTGCTTGTGCGGCTGGCTCGATAAGAAGCGAGCCGGTACGACGCTGACAATTAAGAATAGAATGATTATTAACCTTTAGACTTTCAGGCTCGATCTCTATTCCCGTAGTGGTCCATGCGCTGTTGGGTAGCTGGGAAGAAGCTTAGCTATCTGTGAAGATGGCCGATCCGATAGATACTGCCGAATGTAGCAGGTATACTGTCGCAGTAATCCGAAAAGCAAGACCAATGTTCCACAAGAAGTTGCAACCCAAAAGGCAACACAGAGTTACAGAAGTATTATTACATATTTTTCTTAGGGCTAGAGGCATGCGAAATCACCCCCCGAACGAAGGCTGGTTCGTAAGTTAAGTAAAATATAAAATTTTACAAAGTAGAAAGTGTTTATGAAAATCACAGCTTATAACATACAAAAAAAAAAATTTGACAATCAACAATGCCCAAAATTACTTCCTATGGGCTTTGAAAGCCCACAAGGCCTCGAGGATATAAGTGAAAATATATTAATAGGGAAAATAATTTATAATACAGGTAGTGTTTCACGAAGTTTGAAAACGTAAATTCCTCACGGTTCCTATTACGAGACCGAAAATGTCTCATTTCGATGCCAAACTACAAATTTCTTGGAAATGTTGTGCGTATCTGTCAAACGATACACTTCCGCTCACACGTTCGCAGCATACAGCTACAGAACTGTGNCTTGGAAATGTTGTGCGTATCTGTCAAACGATACACTTCCGCTCACACGTTCGCAGCATACAGCTACAGAACTGTGCAGGCCATACAGCATATAGCTACAGAACTGTGAAGGCCATAGAGCGTATAGGTACAGAACTGTGAAGGCCATA